>WHPZ01584207.1:3159-20690 GCA_016617965.1 Macrosiphum rosae | reverse complement strand
TATTTGCGGTGTCAATACTTTGAAATGAAATGTTTCTCGTGGTCTTGGACCGAATGACGTGGTTACTCATATACACGAACGAATGATATTCGAAAACTCCTGGTCCTTGGAGTACCTACCTATAATATACCTATTTCAAGAGACAAATAATATAATATATATAATGTTTATTTCCGTTTATATACTCATATAATTGTTATTATTGTTGTTGTGGTGTTTGTCAGCGATGTCAGTGGAATTAAATTACTAAAAATCATCAGTGCACTACTATTGTACGCAGATGGGTTAGCGATTGCAAAATAAAATTATATGCAATACTTAATAAAATAAGATCATGTGGGGTAAGTGTGACGCAAAAATGCATCACTAAATTCCATATACTTATTAGTTAAACGCATAATTTCTGAAGGCTTATACAGTTTTAAATTATGTAATGCAGCCAGGGGATGACCAGTTAAATATAAGATTTCCAAGGGGAGAGTCGTGGGACTTTGTAGATATAATTGCCGTATAGTCAGGGGCAGATATATATAAGGATCTTAAATGTATTTTAAATAAGCATTATACAATTGTATTTATTATTAGGTCTTATCTTCCTACTTACCAACAATAATACTTAAAAGTAGGTAAATTGAGTCTAGTAGTAGGTGGCTGTATCATAGTCGTACGGAATTAAACTATATTAAAGCCCGTTAAGGTGTTGTAATGCTTAGTGCTTACACTGAACTACTGTTCTTACACTCCATGTTTAGTGATAAATTGTGTGAGAATATTATTATTTTCTTGGTCAGCAGTTAAATATAATTGTGCTACCATTTAGTGTTTGTCCAATCAAAATATCTCAATAAGTTCAAAATTAAAAATATTTTTTTTTTCATATAATATGGTACAATCAACATTGCACATCATATTTTTATTAAGTTTTCTTTACTCGAAAATGATACGTAGTTAATCAACGGTAAAATACATCAAAACATTTAAAACGAACTTAAAAATCATGAAGTACCTACCCATGATCTAAAATATTCTTATCTTGTATTTAACACTTAATTTTATTCAAAATAAAACTAAACAAAAATTTGTATTTTTATTAAAATAAAAAGCACTCATGATAATAATAAAAAAAAAATAGCAATAATTACTTTCAATATTTTGTACCAATAAGATATAATACATTTTGTATGATGACATGCGATTATTCACTTACCACACCTCATACTTCACACCTAACCTTATTTTCATTTATATTTAGTTTTAATTTTAATCGAATTTAATATTATTATTATGATTTGGTGTTTAATTTTATGGGTATATGGTTGATTTAAAATAGTGCTTTTCGTGGTAATGAAATATTACCTTCTGAAATATAATTTCTTCCGACTGAGGACGTTCCGGGTCAATTTTTGGCGGAGTGGGGCCAATTTAATCCCTGAATAATGTTCTTATTAGGGACGGAAACTCATAAATGGCAATGTTTTATGAGGGCTATTGACTTGAGGGGAGTGAAGAAGTGTGTGCACAGCCTAGTTTATTCTTTATTACTTTTTAGAAGCATGACAATAACTTTATTATTATATACCCATAAGTAGATTTAAAAAGTATTACGGAAGTTATACTTGGTAAAATATATAAACAATGTATTATACGCACATAGCTTAATATTTTATGTATTATTATAATATTAAAATTTTAAATAATATTATATAAATTCCAGTTTTATGAAACTAATATATATTATAAATATATGTACCTACATAATATTTTAAAGGTACAACTGTGTGTAAGCGTTTTTCAAATGGTTGTTGATATTATTATTAATAGATTTTACTTTCTTAATTATACATTTTTCAAAACGAAATAATATTTAATTTGTAAGCAGTAGATACGTTTTGTTTAACTTAAATGTGAACAATACGTCTACATTGATCAAAACACGCCATGACTAGGTAATGAGTATAAGTATTAATTAAAATATATTTTCTTTACTTGTTGAATCGTTAGCAACTATTTTGCATTTCTTCAGACATATATATGTTACTTAATAAACAAACTGCATTATATATTATCAAACTTTGAACGGCTTCGCTATATAACATTTCATAAAAACACAAAAAGTTTCACGATAAGTTTAATATAATATGTATACCTAACAACTATATATACGTTTCAAATAATGAATATTATTTTATAAAAACATATAAATAATAGATTAAAATATTGTGTCGTATTTTTACACATTATTTTTCTTCAAAATTGTCAAAATGTATTTAGGATCGATTTAATAGTATGCTCATGTTAAAGCACAAGATATTTTGATTATTATAATATATTAATGTTAAAAATAATATTTTCTTTAACAAATTATTTCCGGTGTCAAACTTCTTCATTTATTCGGACGGTCGAGTTAACATAATTTTCTGGACCAGAGATAATAACTACTTCGAGTCCAGCAATACGCGTACATTAAAATTCAGATTAAATCCAAGATGTAATGGCTTTTTAACAAATATTGATGAAATAATCTGTAAAGAGCATCTCCACGTGTAATCTGCAAAGGCTTAAATTAACTGTAAATACCTGTTACCGCCATTCTTTTTTAATCCCTAACAGAAGTCTAAAAGCACTAGTAATGTACGTACTTTTGAAACTGCTTTGCGGTACAACAAGCGCATATTGAAAATTAACTATCTGACGTGACCGAATAAAATCCAATAGGGACATAATCCTATTGCTTGTTGGTTGACTGCTCAATAATTTTATCAGTTTTGTTGGTTTCCACAAACGCACCAGTATTAACCCAAAACGATAAGAAAGCTCAAAGCTTCACGACAGTATATTATGTAAATTTTCAATAAATTATCAAATTATAATATTAATAATACAGCTGTCGACACATACAAATCCCTGATGAGCTAATTAAATATATATAAACGAAAAATCGGTTTTAGTTTTTATGTGTTACAAGTAGTAGAGAAATAAGTATATAAAATAAAAATTTATATTTATGACTCTAATAAGGAAGTGCACAATTATTTAATAGGTATAACAGAACAAAATAAGAACAAAATATTTATACATGATATGTTGACCAATTTCTATTTTTATTTTCATTTTTTGTTTCCAAAATTACAAAATATGTCTTTGATATATTATAATACTATTATATATAGGAAAATTAGTAGATACCTTTTAAATTTGAATTTAAATGCCAATATCAAAAAAACTTATTTTCGTTTCTCCCAATAAACGTTCAAACGTCCGACGTCTTATGTTATTACTTCTTCAATTCTAAAAAAAACAGTTTAAAAATAAATGAATCAGTAAACATAACACATTTTTAAAATGTTTCAATTTCTTTATATTATATTATGTTTGTTGTTTAGAAACGAAAAAAACTTACCATAGCTGTAAGACAAATATATTACATTCCGCAGTCCGCCGTGAATCTAAGACTGTACGACTAAATACATCCGTTATACAATAGCTGAAACGAAACAATGTAAGGTTAAAATGGTTAAACCCATCCGTGCACTACTAAGTCTTTAAGCACGGCCAATGAGGCTACACGAGTTCTGGAAAGGACAAACGACGAGAAGCCACGGAATTTAGATTACTACACGACGAGAGATATTCAATGTCCTTTGTGGACGGGTCTTCCACGGTAGTCCCCTCTAGTATAAATATATTGAAAATAAAGCATTCCTCATCGTTGAAAAGAAATCGTTTTAGGGTCGGCTAAAATAGCGTTTTCAAATCGTTAACACTACATAAATACATACTAATGGATTATGAATTATGATTATAGGGCTTGAAGTTGTAAGAGCTACATATTTTTCTATGTGCTCTCGATCTATAGCAAACTAAGCTATACACTTCATTTTAATACGGTAAATTGAAAATTTAAAGTGCGCCTATTAATTCATTTTTGTGCAAAACTGCAAAAATGTATATTTGTATGTATAGGTATTAAATGTTTTCTAACAAAATTTATATTTTTATTTTATGTCTTACGGTTTTTTGTACAAGACTTCTCAAATATTGAAAATATATTTTATTAATATTATTTGGGTACTGGGAATACTTGTTCAGTTCAATAATGAACATCGCCAATTGCAAACAGTATTTTTTCACACATTACATCTTTCTTTTTTATTATTTATTTATCGAATAAAACTAGCAACACAATCATGTTAACAAATAGTGATTTATAATCCATTTTTTTTAAATTTTGCTAAACAACTTTGCATAATATTCAACAATTTTGCTTGTATATTTAAGAATTTTTTTGTGCGTATATATTGTCGATATTTAGCTCTTGCAACTTTCGGGGCCTAACAATGATGTTCTGAATGTGAACCGTGTCTCAATATTATTTGATCGTGTCTGTATAGGGTGGTATCATAATTTTAGGAGAACCTAATGCGCACGTAGTGTACACAATGCAATTATTATTAAGACGTATATTATGTATTAATATATCGTATTATATTTTACAATAACATTTTATGTAAAAACCACATTGGGCACGTAAAACGGAACGCTTGTGTCGAAGACGAATAATATGAGTGTCGCATGTTGTTAGGGGAGGGTTCCCTACAATATAAGTTGTTTACAACACAATATTGTTAAAGTATATAACATACACAGCCACACAAGCACGAGAGGCGTGTATAACGTCGTCGAACACTGGCGGAACTTGAGATCGAGCAGGCGATGTTCGACTCCGATGAGTATATAGGTACCGTGGGCGATATTACTTAACACGCTGTAGACACACGGATACTCGTGACAAGGCGCGGCAGGGAGTTTAGAGTTTAGGGGGGGAGGTGAGTGGGGCCTTAAAAAACAACGGCCGTGTTATCAAAACGTTATCTGTTTATATCCGGTCGCGCGTTACGTTTTTCCGGGGAAAATCTGGTGCCAATTAACGTAACGCCAGTAGACGGCGGAAGGAGCTCGATGGTGATGGTGGTACTGCGCTCGTGGAGGTGATGGTTGGGGGTGGATATGGTGATGTATATATGTGTGGGGGTAGGGGGTGAACGCCTCGCGGCATGGTGGCCCGTGGGGTCGGCGACTTGCAGGGGATGTATATAGGAAGGCGCGCACGAAGAACGGAAAAGATTTATGCTCGTGAAGTACATTATCTTGTAGTCTCAGACGGCTAATTAGGGAAAAAGCGTGTGCAAGATCCGGCCCGTGTAGCCCGGGGGCCCGACGCGACGCGCGGTGTCGAATGGATGACGGTGGGGTGTGTGGGTGAGTGGGTGGAGGTTTTTCCGTGAGGGGGTACGGGTATATACTGACGAGATAATATTATAAAGACTTATTATAACGACATGGTTTTTTTTTGATATTTTTTTCGTGACCGATTATACCGCGGTTATCGCCGTCGTTTTGCCATCGGCAAACGAGAACACGGGACAGTTTTGTCTATAACAGCTCAGTGTTTTTTTGAACTTACGATATTATTATAATAACATGTAACTACCTTCCGTACCGTCTGTCTGTGAAGTTATTACAAGATGAGGTATTGCCACATTGTATACACTGCAATATTCATAATTTTCTTAAATATTGACAAATTCCATTAATGCACCGCATACCGGCATATTATACCAAATCGAAATAAATAGTTAGAACGATGCACGTCCATTACACAGATACCGTGTAATCAAAATATGTAAATGGAGTTAAATTTGTAATTTACTGTATAATATTATAAAAAGCCAAATGTTTATATAAGAGATTCCATATTCGTTTATCATCTCATCTAAATCTACTAATTCAAAAAGTATCATCCTCATCAATTGCAGGTAATTCTAGTAGACGTTTGAACCGTAAATGGAGTCGTGATCTCCCACAATATTAATATTATTAATAAACATACGTCATAATATAAAGTATCATCAATAGGTGGGTGGCTTAATTTATCACTTAAGTCACTCCTGTCCAACTTTTTATTCACTTATCGCATAATATTTATTTTATTTTATTATAATTTTTTAATATTAGCTTAAGTAATATATACGATACTTATGATAATTATGACTGCAGTAATAATCAGTATTATTTTTAAGATAATAATCACATTACAGAATTAAATTTAATATTTAACATGAAAAACATAGAAAGATGAAACATAAAAAATGTAAACATAGGCTGCAACCGGTTACTGATGATACATAAATACTTATTATTAATGGAAAAAATCTAATTAAGTTTAAGTGTGTTGCCCTTAATTTGGAATAAATGTTTTTGTGAAAAAATAGTTGAAAGTCACTCTAACTTTATGACTTACTAGTTACTATTAGTTAATAGTCAGAACAATGAAAACACTGTTATGCGCTATCAACAAAGCTCCTTACAAGATTCTGTGCGATCATTGTGATAAAAGTATAGAATACTCAATAATAACTGTTTATATAAATTTTATAATCATATATCATTGTATGCCTTAAAATACGTCTGCCAATAAAAATACATTACCTGTACATGTTCCTGTTTTGACACAGACAAAAATCAAGACTTATCTCAGAAACATTATGAATTTGTTTCGATTATATAGTATCATCCTAAATAAACTAATAGTATTACTATGTAGTTTGAATTAAATTTTAATTGTAATGACCGATTAAATGGACTGGTAATGTTGTCTATTCACGGAAAATTACAAATGTATTGAGGTTGTCAATATTATTGATGGACTTGCAAATAAAAACGGGGAATTACAATTTGTATTATAAATTATAAAAATATAATATTTAAAAGTTGAATATTTTTTGAATCTAATTTTCACACAAGTTTCGTGTTCTTTAGTTTTTAAGCATTATTCAATGTAATATCTCCCTTTGACAGAGTACTAAATATGCCATACCGTCTAAATCATCAAAATTAAAAATAAAACAACAAAATGTAAAAAAAAAATATAAACATAACGGAACCTAATACAATTATTATTATACTAAAAATGAATACGATTATTATAAATTATTTTATACGTAGTTAGTATTTATATTATAATATATTTCTAGATAAATTATCAGTTAGTTGAGTATATCTGTACATTTACAATTGTATCACTTGAGCGTGACTATTGAGAGAGAACAAACGGTTATAGAGCTTTGATAATATTAATATTTAATGTACAAGAATTATAATATCAAAAGGCCACTAAAACTTACCACATAGATAAGTTATATTTAATTAATTAAACTTTCCGGTCTAATAAGTTGTTCTAATTCACTTTGTAAGATTGTTTCCGGTGAAGTCTAAGATTCTGTTGCAAATACTATTTGCGTTACATCAGGAAATACTGAGGAAATGTCGGAAGTCCGTATTACGCAGTGTTTTTATTATGGTTATTATTACACTTGCAGAGTACGTATACGTTAATGTGAAAACAATGGCTGTGTGTTCAATATAAATAAGACAACAATTCAACAAGTTGGGAGTTTTTATTACCTATTATTTGACGGTGTCGTAACGATTATTGTCCGAGCTTTGTGGGACAAATGACGAGAAGAGAATAGGGAATGAAAAAAAAATGAGGAAAAGGAAATTAGGCGTTCCGCGGTTGAAATTGAATGGTGTGCAAGGAATAAAAAGAGACCGAAATAATAATAATA
Source organism: Macrosiphum rosae (assembly GCA_016617965.1). Classification (NCBI taxonomy): domain Eukaryota; kingdom Metazoa; phylum Arthropoda; class Insecta; order Hemiptera; family Aphididae; genus Macrosiphum; species Macrosiphum rosae. The sequence continues at coordinate 13,062 of WHPZ01584207.1, read as the reverse complement.
ATAATAATAACCCTCGGCATACGACTGTCTCGAACTTGGTAGAATTAAGTATAAGATTTTTGGTTCCTTGTTTTTATGCAAATATTTGTGAGATTCTGGAGGGACCCGGTTTGAGGAGGGACAAAAGGACTATGAGCAAAGACAATGGCGATAATTGAGAAAACCTACAGGGGCGAAAACTTGTCAGTTTTTCGGAACAATTATTATGGGGTGAAAATATTCATATATATATACGTGTACATAATCTTAGCAGGTCATCTGCACTGCTCTCCTTTTATACAAACGTAAAAAATCTGTCAGGAAAAATGTATCTCATTTGACATTGAAACAATAGTCGACTTCTTTTGAATAATAATTTTAGTTGAACTGTAGTTTTCAAAAAGCAAATAGTTAAAGCGCACATTTATATGCATAAGATACTTACTAAAATATAGTATACCTATTACCTACTTATAGATTATGTCACTATTACTACTACATCTATTAGTAATTATTACATACTTAAGTTTAAATAATAATAATTAACTAATACTATAATTATAAATATTTTAAAAGTTCTAAACGTGTTTTACGCATTGATATCACTATTTTAGTTGAACAAATGAAACAACATTGTAATGTTTATATAGATAAGTTTAAAATTATTAAGCTGAGTTGTTCAAAACTGATAAAGCATCGTTTTAAAATTTTAACTCTGATGAAAAAATGTTTCTATGAATTTAGTTAAATATTATAAAACACCTTGTGTTAATGTTTTTTGTTTCTTTTTGTTACAGGTCTGAAAATAATTTATTACGGATATAATTATTTTAGTAAATTTACAAAAACGGCAGAACATCATAAAAGCATCAAATGACAATTATTATTATGTTTAAGCCTATGGTGATGTATATTATATTTTATGATAATTAATAATATATTTAAAAAAGTATTTGGGTACATATTATACGATGAAACAAGTATATTATACATTTATACTTCGGTAAGAAATTGAATGGGTACCTTAAAACTTAAGAAATAGACTCGTCTTTATTTTGTGTCTACATAAAAAAAAATAATAACAATAAATCATTCAATCAATAAAGATATATAAAATTAAACAATAAAAACACAATATCAAAAAAATTTATATTTATTATAACATACCTATTAGATCAACATTAAAATATTTAAAGAAAAATTTAATTAAATATTTTGGGTGATTCTACTGAAAAATTATGTTTTCGTTCTGGTTTATATATTATAAATTATAAAATCAATGATAATGTTTGTAATACAACTTTAGTACCTTATCGCACTTTATAGTTTATAATTGAACATTACGTACTTCCGAATTTTATAATTTTTACATCGAATCAGTAAACTATTTGACTAAACTATTATGTATTATAACATTTTGATTAAATTTGTATATAGTATAAATATCTATAATACGAATAATAATAACTGTTTTTGATATTGTATTTTGATTATTAATTGTTACTACTTATATTTTTTTTATGCCCCATCGTCACCACGTCAAAACGGCCACGTCCAAATGACTATATCCTAACGGCTACGACGCTACGTAAATTTGTCTTGAGTAGGTCACTGGTTTAGATTGTCCCAATGGACAATGGATTATATGCATTTAATGTTTTATATTTAAATCCAAAATTATAAATCATATTAAAAAAAAATATATATTAATGCTAACTAAATTAAATTCGAGTTTTAACGTTTTTCAAAGTGAAAATATACAATTATGTAGTATTATGAGAATACTATTTAATGTTTCTTTCTGTTGTAACCATAATTGTAATGATTTAAAAAAATTATGAATGCCATCTGATGGACATTATAATACACTACAGCGGTTAAAAATATCGGTAAGGGAAATTAAGATTAAAATGGGTTTTACCCCTTTAAAACTGTGTCTTTGGACAAATGGTTCGGATAAAAGGATTGCCCTTTGATGGGTCATTCTGATCGGGGAGGGCGTGTGCAAAATTAAGTGGACAAACGTTTCTTCTCGGTAGCTTTGTCGTTGTAAAAGTAAACTTTTGCCAATCGGCCTTAAGACTAATCAAAAGGAGGGGCTAAAAAGCAGGAAAATTAGATTAGCCTTTTCTCTCTCCTTCGAAGTTGACCCCTCCATGGTTTTTAATTAAGTTCAATTTTCTATATAGCGGTCAGCCGCCTTTTTGCACACTGCGTGCCGACGGAATACGATTAAATCCCGTCTTATGCACTAGCCCTCACCTCCGCACCACCACGCCCCCACCGTACAATAATTATGAGAGTCCATACCGTAGTATATATAGACGGCGAAGCTCGAGCAGCGGTTAGTTTTTTATTGCCTGCGCGTCTGGAAAGTTTTCTGCCCGTCGGTGCAGAGGCCTTAAGATGCACTTGTGCAGCATGCGCGTATCCCCTCGCCGAAGATTGGCTTATTGTCCGAAATTCAATTAAAAACAAATCCGATCTGAATGTCAAGTATTGTTTATGCACGCACGGTCGTATACATTATATATATATATATATATATATACAAATACCTACGTCATATTATATCATTATATGCGTTTAATTATCATTGTACTCATTTATACATACCTATATAATATTTATTTTATTTTACTCTCGCGCACTTGAATTCGAATCTGAAAAAAAAATGTCAACCATCGTCGGACGTTCGGTGAGAGAGTATAATATAACGAGTACACGTAGTATACATATAATATTATATTATAAAGCACATTGGAGTAATACTCGTGAAGGGGATTTTTTTTTCGAAAAATGAGTGGTAATATAAATATACTAAATAGTTAATATTATGTTCGAATATCCAAAATGTCATTATAAGTAAAAGCATGCAAGGTACCTACCGTTTGATAAAATTCATTGCATTCAATAAACGGAATGGAATACCCGCTACTTAAACAGTTCACAGACTAATTGTTTAAATTAAACTGCAGCTTATGTTATTAATTATGAATATAGGTGAGCTGTTTATCGATATAGTACAAAGTTGTTGGTATGTGTAACAATAATGGTCCACAATGAGCGATATCATAAAAATATATTATAAAAAGAAAAAAATAATAATATCTAAACACTAACCTATTATATATTGTATACTTTTTTCATTTACTGGCCTTGAAAATATTTATCTTTAAAGATATAAAAACAATAATATCACACAAAATTATCATATCAGATGCATTGATCGAGCATTGTACGTTACATTATTTTATGATGGTTACACTTGAGATTGGATACTCTTTGGTCGGAGCAATATGTTTAAGTGGTGCTCGTGACGGTGGGCGGCGCAGATATGGCAAATGTAATCATCGCCGAGACGCTGACATTGATGGAATATATAAGACACACATAACGCAGAGACTTAAAACAACCTTAATTATTTAATACGCGTATTATGTTTACGGTGTTTAGCTTTCAGGGGAGTGGGCGATTTTAACGACGCTGAAGCACGTACCACTCGCGCTTGTTTGTGCCTCTCTTTCGGAATTTGCCTACTTACTGTGCACAGATGATATTATATGTCAGCGCGTGTCAAACAATATTATGTTGTCGCGTCCAAATCATGTAACGACCAGTGTCCGCTAAATTTATTGTAAAAAAAAATACAAAACACTGCATTTTCGAAAATGTTTATCAAATGGTTTCTAGTCAGTTGATAATATTAAATAATATAATATATACCTACTTACTTACTAAAATAGATTCAATAAAGAACGTATTACACATATTGAAATATAATATACCTAATGGCTAATTAATTTCTCTTAACACAATTTTACTATAGAAATCGTATATGGTCAAAATATACATTCGAATGAAAATGTGTTTGAGTAATGTTTTTGTGATAAGAAATTTATTGGCGAATTTTTCTTTATATTAACAGCTTGAAAACCGAGTTGTTTTGATTATTTCAATCTCGCTTGTGATTCAGAAAATACTAATCACCTCAATATAAGCATTAAATTAAAAACTAATACAAAAAAACACGATCTTTAATATTGGAGTCGACGTGACGTAAAAACGGGGGTTTTTCCCCGTACACAAATCTATTAGAACATTCGATTTTTATTTCCAGTCCATGTTATTTTTTCGAAATAGTTCAACTTTTTGATATCCACAGGGACACGTAGGTATAGGGGAAAAATCAGAATTTTGTACGCCGTATGTTGATAGTGGTATTACACGAACGCGAGGCAGCTTTTTACTCGAGGGTTGTTATTTGAACATAACATTCTCGCGACTGTCTGAAAGGGTTTACCAGACCCCTCAGATTTTTATACGTTTGGGGGTTCGTGAAAGTCAGAACATAACAACGTATAACATAGGTAGCAGTTTTTTTTCCTCTACGCGTGTTCAATAGTCACCTGCTATACAATTTTGCTAGTGTACAAGTGAAACGTACCGATTTTTTATTTATCTATAAAACCATTTTTCAATCGATTTTTGATACGTAATATTAGGTATACTGTATATCGTACAGTGGTTAACTTCTAAGATACTGTAATGCATTCAGACCTGTGTTCGCATAATGTAATACTGACGAATAATCTGATTTTTTATATTATGACTCGCATAACCCTTCATTGTATTAATTGATGGATTAATCATAACATCTTGCATTATAATAATAATATCATGTACTTAAACATGACTATCCAGATACGCATTGCACGCGGATATTGTTAAAATTATTCATTGTCTCGAATTATATTATAGCCGTGTATATACGTATAATAATGTAGTGTCGTGGGTAGAACACAATAAGCTGATATCCAACCAACTGTAAAACTTTGTTAATGATGCGAAAGGGGTTGAAAGACAAGATTATGACATTGGAACACATGGGTTATAATTTTGATGTATGCGAATATCGTATATATATATAACTATATACGTAGTGAATAATCAAAAAGTAAGAATACAAAGTCAATTACAAAAATTATCTAGTAAAAAGTATATATTTATTATTTTTAGAGCGCGTAAAAAAAATATTATCGTTAATTAAATACCATATCGAATTAGGTAAGATGGTGTAACATGTCTTATGTGACACAAAAATGTACTATGTGTATACGGACATTAATATGAATGAAGAAATAGTGAGCTAATAGAGGTCCCTTAAGCATGATTTTTGGCCCACCACGATTGGTCTATTGAAATTTGCCGTAATTATTTAGATATATATATATATATTTTTCAATATAATGTTGCGCCGCGACCGTCGTTACTGCGTCTTAAATAAACGCGGGTCGTACGTAGAATTGGCCCACCTACACCTACTTGACATTTTAGAGCTACATGGGTGGTGGGCTGCGGACTTACTCGAGAATTCTGAAACAGGACTACCTAGCAAATTATCCTGAATAACAAGCTATTGCAGCGGTTCGATACTGGTTTAAAAATGTCACAGAACAATTTGGGTGACCTACGTAAAGTCGGGGCCAGCTCAACAGTATTTCGTATGATGCTTATAAACGGCTATAACTAGGAAATCCTGAAAGCGAATACGCAAAATGTCGGTGAAGATTTCGAGTGGATATGCCAAAGCGGGCCGATTCGAGAATTCGCTTACGTAGACGCGTGTGCGTATTTCAATATTATATTATTGTTGTACGGTCATGATAACGTGACGCCGCCGCTAACCGGATTGATAAAGATCGTGTTTGGTCGTCTTTTATGCACTGGCACGAGTCGCCGTGCGTACATACATGGCATCGGCGGCGGGTCGCATTAGTGTCCGCCATACCCTTTCTAAACACCCGCCACCGATGCCGCCCACCTCCGCGGAAGGGTATCCGAAAGATGGTCATTTATCGTTTGCTGGGGACTTTGGGTCAATTAGTCAACGCGTGCTTTATCTTGTCGGCGTGTCCACCCCTATGTATAATATTATATAGTATAATACGAGCGAGCGCTCCACACTCGTTCGGCTGCGAAGCACTACTATGTGTGTTTAAATGTATATACTAAAATTAATCCCTCTCGAGTCTCGGCTCGTTTAGCATCGAGAGAGAGACGAACGTATACGACAAAACGCAGCGGCGATTATATTACTAGCCGGCTGGGCAAAGAGATCGCTCCGAAGACCCATGCCGTGGAAGGGGGTGTGGTTTATTTTATTTTTAAAAAAGCTCTGGTGACACACATGGCGATTAAAACGTTTTCGAAACGCGTTTTGCACGTCCACCGTCGTCCCTTCTTCCCCCCACCAGTCGGTGCGTGCGAAAGTTTAAGTCACGATTTGCAGCAATGGACCCGGGGCCACAGCAGCAGCAGCAGCAGATGTCGTCGTAGCCGCCACCGTCCTCGTCTCCTCGTAAATCACAAACTAATAATACGACTACGCCGCCTACGCCGTTTTGAGAGCCGAAAACCGTGTGTGGCCGCGACGTTCACCCTCTACCCACCACCCATCCCACCCCATATATACATTGACGGTTTTTTAACGACGTTTGACACGTCACGCCGGACAAACGTATACGTTTCGTGCGCCACCCTCTTCGTGGACGTCGACGACAACCGTACGTAGTGCGTGCTTCGGACCCTGTCCCTGCGACCGGCTACAGGTGTGCCGCGACAAGAAAATTTCTCCTCGTCCCTCGCACCCTTCGTCATTCGCGGGACACCACCGATCGCAACCCCGTGAACCACCCCTACACCCCCGCCGTGACAGTGGGTTCCGATGGTACGCGTATTATACAACGTTAATGTTTCGCAAAGTTCCCCACGAGAGATACTTTCCCCGGGGGTATATCCGCCGCCGAAACAGTCTTCCGTATATATATTATTATACGTATAACTCGTATGCAGCACGAGCGCGCGCTCTCGCGCGCGTGTGTGTGTGTGTGTGTGTATACAAGTAGAATATTATTACGTGTTTTGTACCATTGAATATATTATTATCGACAATTTTACCGCAGTAAAGGCGTCGCCCGAAATTTTCTTCATATACATTATTATTGTTTTTGTCATCTATCGCGACGTACCGAAAACACGCAAATCGTTGTTACCATTATTATTATTTTATTACTATTGTTGTTACCGGAATGCGATGTGTTTGCGTATTGTATAATATTGACCGGTTAAAACAATATATTATAATACCGTGTTTCGAACGTATTATTTAAGTGCATTACCCGCACGCTTATATTTCCACAACCCGTTATACGACAAACGAAATTGAATTATGCGACTGCAGAATATTCCCATGTTCACTAAAATACGAAAAAATTAATGTAATAGATATTGTGCTTTAAGTTTGGAATCCGATACCGTTTACCTTATGAAGTTTATTCGCTATATACTTAAACTTTTTTTTACAACCATTTATACTTATATACTCGGTTATTCATATAATTCAAAATGTTAAATAAAAATAGATAAAAACAAGTCTTTTTCACTGCGTTTGGATTGAATATCTTATCAATACTTTAATAGTAAAGCATTCTTCACGCAAATAATTATTATCTGTAAAAATAAATATGAAAATAAATATAGCTTACTCTTATTGTTCTAATAACTTTTTTCAATAAAACAATAATATTTTGTATTGTCTTGTAAGATTGTAATAATTTGATGTTTTCATTTTTGTTTAGTTTTTAGTCTACATTTTAAAGTTACTTTGTTCTAATTTGATTTATTCTTGTTCCAACTATATTTGTGTAAACATTATTTCTATCAATCACAGTCAAAATAATGACTCGAAATGACGATATCAGTTTAATAATATATATGTGCTAAATATTATTATTTATTACCAGTTTTATGTCCATTTGAAAATTATATTTTTCACTAGTAATCGTTTTTTAAATTGGTAGAATACAATTTTATAAATTACATCTACTCGAGACTGCATCAACAATGTGTTTAATCCACGAGAGGTTCGGAATTTTAATATTACAATATAGTCGACTAATCCGAGTGTGAAACTATTTATCGCTTTTGCTTATGGGCTAATCAGCTGAGAGCGTCTACGAATGGAATGTTATCCAAACGCATATTCTTATTATTATCGAACGATCCCTTCGAATGCGAACGAAAGCTAATACGTTGCATCATATATTATTATGATATATCTAAAATGTAAGACGCATTTATAACGTCGAAACACTCGAAACATATAGTCGTCGTCGTCGTTCTCGGTATATTACGCGGTATATTGGATAGAGACGAAACTAGGTCGAGGCGGGTAATAAAAACCTTTTAGTGATGCGGAGGAGCCGCTGCGGTATTGTGGACGCGACACTGTTATATATTGTAATTATTTAGGTAAAACGACACGAATTATTACTATCGTTTTTTCTTCTCTCTCTCTGCCAAATCTTTTAAGTTACGATAATGCCCGCCCGTAGGTTTATAATACGCGTATCGCGTGTACCGATGTACCTATATATTATACGAAGAAAAAAAACCTAGAGATCGCGTTGTACCTACACAGTTTGTACGGGTCAGGTGTGTGCGGCGCATATATATGAGACGGTCTCTTTCGTGGGCGCGCGGCGGCGGTGACGAATAAGAAACGAGTATTATACTATCGCTGGTGCAGAGCGAGAAAGAGAAAAACTGTCGTGGGTCCTGGGAAACCGTGGCCGTGGGGTCTCGGAAGCACAGTGTATGTGTGTGGGTGCGTGCGGGCGTGTGTGCGTGTGTATGTGTGTGATGTGACGGTCGGCGGGTGTTGTCGGTNGTAGGGGGCAACCGGGGGAGGTTTGCTCGATGAAAAACCGTTTCGAAACTTTCACCCCCTCCACCCGCCCGAGTTACTTCCACGGCTAACCACCTGCCCGTCCACCGTGCCACCCGCCCGGCACCCGCACCGCCGCCGCTCACCACCGATCAACCCGCCTTGGTCGCGCCGTAAAGCGCGCGCGCCGCCGTCGACCGGGCGGCGGGTGGCAAAACTTTTGCGCCACTATATACCACCGGCTAAAGTTCGCGTGGGTCGGGAGGCGTGCAAAACTTTCCGACCGTGCGCACTGCCGTCCAGAGGTGGTCCGTACGCGGCGTAACGACGCGGCAGTGCCGACACGTCAGCCGGGCGCCACGGCCGTGTCGCGCGCGCGCGCCGCCCGCCCGCCCTTCGCGCGAATTTTCCGCGAAGCTCAATTATTACGTAATGCCGAAGAAAAAAATTATACCCTCACGACGATTTCCCGGCTCCTTTCACCGAGAAAACACTTAGATATAATATTGTTATAATTATATTAATGATCTCTATAGTCGCCGATCGCCTACTAAGGTTTTTTTGAATTCCCACCAGAAAGTTTTCCAGCAATGTCAGTCAATACAAATTATGACTTATCACCTGACCATCACATTGATAACAATAATATTATAATATAATATCATAATTTATCGGCATAATCGAATCACTGTTTGTATATTATCATATAATGCGCCTGCGATAATATAATAAATTATATTAGCCTTGTATAGTCGGGTGTACTGATTTTTTTTTTATTTTATCTCGTACATGTTCACGGTATAGGTGTTGTGTTGTATATGGCTGAAAATCAGTAAAAAAAATTTTTTGTCAAACGTATTTCATTGTTATGGTTAAATAATAAATTGTACTGTAAATAGAATCTTAAAGTTGCATAATAAGGTGTTACGGGGCTCGAAGAGAATTTATAATAATATGAGTGGAAAAATATTATACAACAATAAAAACGATATTGAACGTTTTTGAGCCATGTTAACAGTTATAATAAATCATTTATAAACTAAAAGTTATTGTGTGCATTGTGAATAAAATATTATTTTATCAATAAAAGAAGAAAGTTGTTCGAAAAATTATTCTTATAATTTATTCAAACACAATATTAAATATTAACTTTTACAACTATACCACTGCTAATAATAATAATAATAATAATAATA
>WHPZ01584205.1:0-32587 GCA_016617965.1 Macrosiphum rosae | reverse complement strand
TTTGATGTGACCGATTTCTACAAACGACAGTCTGGCCGTTATTTATTAAGTATTCTGTAAAATTTTAGTTTATAATATAATGGTGTGTGTGCATATCATTACAATATGATATGTTATCACGGGATACATAACGAAATGTTTGCTTCGACAAATATCAGGTGTAAGTATATTATTATACGCATCTGAGATGATACATCATCATAGTTCGAGAGTAGAGTATAGGTACGACCAAGTAGAATTTCCGTGCAAAGCGTTGCGATGATAAACAATGATATACAATATAATGTAAACGAGTGTGATGGAACAGATTTAAGAAAAAAAACTGATTTCGAAACCTACCAAAAATATAACGTAGTCGTACACTCCGCGTTCTTATGGCGTCTATAGCGTATAGAAGACAAAAACAAAACAATTGCGCAATCATCGATGCTACAGGGAAATAAAGATGATCCTAAAATAGAGACTATACCTATGTATAATATAATACATACGAAGTTGAATGATTGTTTTTTTTTTTTTTTTTGACTTTGAGTAAATGATAGGTTATCAGTCATATAATTGCGTTGTTTTTGTAGTCCACGTGAAAAAGAAGCGTGCCTATATAATATCCTCCTATCATGGTTTCAAGGTTGAAGTCGAATTTCGAGCAAGCCGGCCAGACCGTACGCACGCACTCACACACGCGATGGTGATGATGATGATGATGGTACAAACGGCGATTGCGATCTCCCGTCTAACCTTCGAAAATTATATAATAATAAGACAACCATTTTACATATTATAATATGTTATATAGGAGAAGAACAAAACGAATTAGGAAAAATGGTTTTACGGTGCGTAATCACATTGATTAAAAATCACGTAAATTGCATACCTATTATGCGTTATTTTTTAACTAAACGTATTCGGCTAAAGTATACACCTAAATGCGCGCCATTAAATCCACTTAGTCTTCGTTGACCGCCGTACATAATGATATATAATATATTATTTTTACAACGAAATCTCGAGGCGCGTTGCATACATATACCGCGACTGTGTGTTGCAGTGGAATATATGTGTATACACGTGTATTATATTCCGCGCATAGATCTGGGATAAAGCATATTACATAGGTAGGTATTGCATATCATACTATACGAGTGTACCTATAATACCTGTAATTATCGATATTTTAACTGTTATCGTAACGCGATGAAGTAATAGTTTGTATTTATGTCACGACCAAAATGTGATTTTGAAAATTTGTCAAAATTGCATGCAAGCTAAACTCAGGTTACCTATAATATACCCAGTAGATATTATACATATTTTTTGACCAATTCACGTAATTGAACGCCGTTTCGAGGTGCACTTAGAAAAACTACGACATTTACCGTGTGATATTACGGTTAGTTCAATAAAAAAAAATGTATCGCACGATCTAATCAATATTATAATAATTGTTGTTGCCGAGGTGCAATATTATAATCAGTGCTGAAAATTATATGACGCGTTGCCGAAGATATTTCGAGGGACCCAACCACGAGAACACCTAAGGCTAGGGTGTTAACCACACTTTATAAATATTTGACGTTTATCTCGATACGACTAACCAAAACAGAACACTACCTGTATCTCTCTTTCAGAATTCGTATGTATTAGGATGCGCTCTTATGCATTAATACCATATAGGAAGTCCGAGGCTGATTCTTATAATAATTATATACGTCTTCAAAATCTATACCTGATATAAATAATGAGAATTATACAATACTAGCGTAACACGCGGACTATATTATATTATTTTTGATTCAAACGCATTATAGGCGAGTATACATAAAGTAAAAGTATAATAATACCACAACATCATATTTCACCTATTTGAATACAAATCATAGTATGATATAAAATTATATTAATTGTATACTGAGTGATCCATTTAACTCGTTATTTAAAAAAAAACACTAACGTTTTAGAAAATATGTCTTTAACATGGTTTTAAGTCGTTTCAAAATAAAATGTTTGAAATAAACTATATATTTTTACTATTTCGTTGTAATTTTGCAAGTATTTATTAACCTTTTGAATGACGAGTAAAAACATATATTTTTAATTTTATGTTCCAAAACATATTATTATTCAGAGAATTTTGATCTATAAAAATCGAATTTTTAACAGGTAGTTTATTAGTTTAAAGTTTAGATGAGTTGAATAGTGGACTTATATTTTTTGGGGCACCTTTTGTATCACTCTATACTCAGGGAATCAAAAGTTAAATACCTACTTATAAGTCATAAACTACTCGTCCAAAATTCTATTTTTATGCATATGAATACTCCAAAAAATATTCTGCTGTAGGATAAAGAATTAAAAATGCACGATGTCATTAAAAAAATTAAAGAGTATAAAAATTAGTAAAAATATATATTCCTTATGCAGATAAAAATGATGAAAAATATTTTAAAAAACCTTATTTATTTTTAAATATAAGGTCCTACATTAAATGAATCAACCAGTAGATGTGCAGCCCCAACGTGGACAGATGGGATTTTTTAGTCACAAAAAAATGTTGGGTGCAAAAATAGTAATTTATTTTAAAACTCGCAGGTAGGTACCATATCAATGGCGGCGTATAGGGGTAATAAAAAGCGGCGTTAATTAACACTATATTATAATATATATATATATATATATATATGCAATGGGGTTGAATGCGGAGCACAAATTACGCTCATACATCTTTTCGTTTACCTGAGTTTACACGCACCGCAGAAATTGCAAACGAAATTAGTATACATAGGCCATAGGCAGTGGTCGGGAGTAGTGCTTTATTTTTATACACAATTTGTAGCGAAATACTATAAAGAGCGCTAGAAATTTAGGGTTTGAGTATAGCGAAAAATTTAATTTACCCGATATGCCCAACTACCTTTATATATCGTATCCAATGTTAAATTAAAAGTTTTATCTGCTTAATCATACGATAGGGCAGCAACTTTAAAAAAAAAAATATTGAACAACTCACAATAAATTGTTTTGTAATAACCTCACTAGTCACATCCGGTCCCAGTAACCTGGAGATGTCAGTCCCCCAACCATAGACTGCAGTTATTTTCAACAAGACATTTTTTAGTTTTTACGAAATATTCAATATGATGTCATACACACGAGACACACGGAACTAAACTGCCGTCTGAAAGTACAAGAAAATAAAATGACACTCAACGAGAGACTTAGTTGAGAAAATTAAAAAAAAAAAATGTATCACACTACTTTATAAAAAAGTTAAGAGTAGCGATACAAGTATAAACAGTATAGCGTCCCTACCACAGGACTAATAAGTTATGAGCACACTTATGTACAGTAAAATGGGGTAACTTTGATAAATTTGTACCGTTTTATTACAATTTTACTTTTTATTTTATGGATAACTTCTGTAGTATTAACGATAAAATTCCAAAAATTAAATCTTAGTTATAGCTAATTATCCTTAATGTTTAACATTTAAATTTTTAAATTTCTGATGTTATCTTCTGAGATATTAATCTTTTTAAAATGCTATCAAAGTTACACCACGTTGTGGACAACTTTGATACCAGCATTTCGTAATGTGTTATCAAAGTTACCCCATTTTATGAAAAAAATATTAAATTGTCGTGGTACTATGGTGAATAAAAATATCATATTATCAAAGTTACCCCACGAAATCAAAGTTACCCCATTCTACGGTAGTTATAAATATACTATGTAAACTATTTTAGCTGGGAACGCATGAACCAAGTACTTGTACACACAATATATTGTATTATATTTATATTCCTGAGCGAAACAAGCCCCAGACTAGTCGGCTGATTTATTGTTTACACTTTACAGTAGGTACCTGTATGTAGATAACAATAATAATAATAATTAACGTATCGCACTTCAGAGGCGTCGCTCAAAGTTTTTTCTATATATATTACATTTAATACGCGTATTAACGTATTGACGTCGTCCAATGAACGTGTCCGTTTTCAGGCCGACCGATTTGAGGAGTGGGCCAAATCGCAATTACATTGGATTTTAAATGCCAACGCAAATATGACGTATACCTAGCGCGGGCCGATAATGACGCCACTGCCCCGTCTCTGCGTCTTGAGGGTAAGGGCGTCAGCGACTGTCTGGAAAACCTAACCGCGAATAACCGCTAAATATGCAGAGGACGCGTTTGATGATTTGACTTTCACAGAATAATGTCTGAAAGAAGCTCGCGAAAAACGAAACAACAACGCTGTGTGACATTATAATATTATATACCACGATGTATACGTTGCTCGGCGTCATATACACGCGCATTAAGTTTAATCTAATTAAAACTCATACATATAGGTTATACATATATTATATATATATATATCTTATGAGCTTGCTCAGTTTTTCGTGTGCGGTGCACACACACACACGCGCACGCGAGCGCGAACATTGGGCGCCGGTATGTATACTACGTACGTACGTCTTTTTCTCGTATTTTCGCAGTCATTTTTCATACGACGCCATAAATCATTTCGACGTACGCCGCCGCTTATATATACAATATATATACATATTATGAGCTCGGTCGGCGGTCGCGAGCAGCAACGATCTCGCGGAGGGCCCGGCGGAGAGCGGCGTTTTGTTATTCAAGATAAAATAAAAAAATAAACTTTTTTTCCGCCCCGAACAACTCATCCCGTTATATTCGGCGGAGATTTATAAAAACAACGATATGCGCGTACAGTACGGTGCACACTATGTACAGACTTGGGCGCGCAACACACACACATATATTATATTGTACGCACCGAGAGGGCTGTTGACCCAGCTCGGTTTTATATTTATTTTTTTTTCCTTTCTTTCTTTCTTTCTTTTCACCCCGCTCTCGCCTCCCACCATTTCCCGTCGTTCCTTCCTTCCGCTCCTTTTCGAGGACATAACGAGGTCAAGCCTGTCAAAGAACTCGGCTCGTGTGTGTGTGTGCGCGCGCGCGCGCGCCCGAGAGAGTGCCTCTATATATATATAATATAATATTATACATACACAAATAAATAATAATCGCATTATAAAAAAAAAAAAAAAACATAACGGCATATTCTCTACACACGCGCGCCATTTAAAACCATTTTCGCGTGTTCTATAACCTACCTACACAATAATATTATTATTATAATATACGCATAATGCGCGCACAACAGTAATCCTGCACCAGCGGCAGGTCTCGGGCTCCGGTGGTGTGTGGCGGGTGGCCGCGAAACTATATATAGGTACGCTGCACAATGGCTTTACGGGCAGCACTTCTTATAATATGATGTGTATTATGATATTATGATGATAATACAGCCGGAGCAAAATAAAATAAAGGCGCCTAGTTATTATTATTGTAACGACGACGACTTCGACCGCGCATAGACCCGGTTTCGTTTCGGTTGACACACATTTCGAGAGCGGGCCCCATGTACGCCGTATAATAATAATAATAATAATAATAATAATAACGTATGTGTGCAAGCAAAACAAAGCGACTGAGGCGGTGAATATTTGCAAACACGAAAAACCGGAATTCGCAATTACAATTTTTAATTTTTTTTTTTCTGAAAGTCGATCATAATAATATTATAATATACCTTATTAACTATTAAGCGAGTCGAACCCTACGTCACCAACGCGTGACGGTGTTCATATGTATATATTATATACATTTAGTAGTCTATACGTACACTTTGAATTTTACCTACTCCTTGATAAATACATAGGTACTACGGTACGCTACAATATTATATATTATTTAACTATAATTTTCCTATAGTGCGAGTGTGTTTTCTTTTTTTTTCTTTATATATTAGGTATATATGCGCGAGTGGAACTGAGCAACGACGTTTATATTGGTCGTATACAACGGAGTTTTATCGACATCACTTTTAGTACTTTTGTGACCTACAGGTATTATACGGTATACCTCCATGTACAGGTGGACAGGTGGGTTATCGTATATAGTCACAATTAGACTTAGTGTTCTGACTTCTGAGAACAATAAAATCGTACATTGGCGTATGTAACTGTATAAGTACCTCTAACTTAACTAAATTATTTTGCACACACACACACATTATTACCTTTTTCGAACCAAAATATAAAATAAAAAAACAGACGTATTAAGAAAAAACGGTACATAAGCAGTTCAGGTGGACATTTAACACTCAGGCACAAGTTACGCAGCCGACTGCTGTAAATAGAACACATTTCAAAAGAACTTGCAGTGACGTTTGGATTTGTTGAGGTCCACCTAGCACCCTCTCCTCCCCCCACGACCATTCAGAGATGCACTCGAGGCATTGATATTAGATCGTTTTTCTTGGCATACTCGTAGTGTCTCCAAATGTATATAATAGGATAGCTTAGCGCTGTTATATAGGCTCATTCTCAAAATGCAACGTCGCCCCTGCACACTAATACGTCCGTACACCAACACCCTCACGCATCCGGCCGTCTGACTATTATTTGCTTTAATATTTACCAGTTGTTGCTGTCATCCGTCTCACATTATATAGGGCCTGTATAACGTGTGTGTGTGTGTGTTAACGCGCAGCACATGATATTATATACGAGTCGAATATTATCCCTCGGCGGCGACAACAACGGCGGCGGCGGCTGATACGAATCCGACACTAAAAGAAAAAAGGGAAATAGTATTTTATACGTCTTGTGACAGCGGATAGTGTTTCGCCCACAACGTAATCTACTTACAAAAGCGAACTCACTGTATATAGAACTCGAAATCTTGTTTACAGCGTTAATGCGTTACAATGTCACACACACACACACGACATCCTTGGGGNGGGAGAAATACCTTATACCGATCGGATAATAGATATAATAATAATAATAATAAAATATATAGTGTATATACGTGTTGTAGACGAAAAAAAAACACTAACGTTCAAGTGCAGCAGCTATAATAGTATACCTATATAATATTATGAACGCACAAAAGACGGAGCAATATCATACATATTATATTATTATATTTCATATATATACGTTTTATAACGTGTGACTATAAGAGGCGTCATTACGTCGTGTACTGTAATATTATACAGAGACACTGCGGCAGAGTGTATTTCAAAGATTTAAAACATTTTTAATGCCATTTCAATGTGAAACCGTCATGTGATGATATACTCGAAACACCACGTATCTACGTGTAGGCCCCGGAGGGGGTGCGTTCGAACCGTTAAATCCTTCAGATACACCCCGCAACACGTATAACGTTATATTTTATAGTGTAACCATACAGTCATCGTGGTGGGTTTTATTTAATCTGCGCGGTGTAACGGCACGTATAGTCGTCTTTTTTTCATGCCGGCGACCAAATGCATAATATGATGTATACATTAAACCGAACGCACAGCAGTGGCGTCTCAAAGCGTCATAAAGTATTATAAATTATTAATATTTGCATTTCACACTGGTGTTTGAAGAGGAAAAAAAAAACCCGCAATGTCGGCGGTGTACACGCATTATTAATATACGAAGTATACAATATATTATGATAATACGTATAAGAAGTACCCATTACCCATAATAATAATATAATGGCCATTAGAAAGGACCGTTATTATTATTATTATTATTTTCCTAACAACGTCATCGCCGCGCGTCGATACCAGCTATAGTCGGACAGGAGACCGCTGCTGCTCGTTATAATATTATACACCGTCGTTTCATCGGTGGAAAAAAACTGCGGACGGAAAACTGTTTTAAACATTCGGGCAACTATATACCTATATGTATATTATAATATATATATAAATTACTCGTTATACCGAAAACACGTATCACAGACGAGTATTAAAATATGACATGCACGCGCGTATCGCGTATTACGTATATGTGTATACCTACATTATACACATTAACTTCGGACGGCGGCGCAGAGGCGTATACCTGCAAGTCCTACGTACACACGTGGCAGCGCGAAACGTTCGCATAATAATATAAAACTATATGCCTCGTAAATCGTTCGATTATATGACGTGTACCCATATAATATTGTCGTAACCGTACAAACGCGTATGCATCGTGGTTAAACATTATCGTATATTATGTATACACTGCGCGCGGCCAGTGCAGACCTGGTGCAGAGCGACCTGCACCGCCAGTCGTATACATGAACACGACGAGATCCCTCCCGAGCGAGTGTATACCTATACCATATGCCTATATACGTTTACCACACCTATACATTAAATACTCATACATATCATATGGGTACATGAATAACATGTATACGTCCGTATAATATTATACGTTATTATATAGGTACGATTTAATAGACATCGCGTACAGCGCCCGGCGAGTGTATTAGGCGTATTATACCGGTTTTCGATGCACCAGCTGCATCGGTCATCGTTGGCGATTTTTCCTCTACGAAGAGTTGACGATCTGCATTCCCGTCGTCGGCGCTCTCCGGGTGCAGTTGATGACCCCGCGGTGCAAGCGAAACGCAAATACGCGAGACGCGTGCGGACACGAACGGCGGAAATACGTGTTATAATATATTATAACTATATATTGTATAGTCCCGTTAATGTCCTACGATTTATTATGATAATAATATCATTGTGTATCGAGACATGTCCGAATGACGTCGGGGAGGCGATAAGGGGTACCGGGACGAGGTAAAAAACGGGTGGCTACTAGTTGCGTCCCGCGTAGTCAAATATTGCGGGGTCTTCCCAATCGCGGACCACACATTGTTTTAGGGTACGTTGTACTAATATTGCGGCCCCAGGTTTTCTTTTGTACTGAATAATAAAATATACAAATGGATATGATTACATTATTATTGTCATGGGACTTATTTTTTTTTCCTGCAATTGTTACACGGACTTGAAATTGTTGTCGTATATTTTTTGTTTTTTTAAATTAATACTATATATGCTAAAATGGACAGACGCGTCAAGTCTTAAGACGATGGAGAATAATACGAGATATATAAACATATTTTCTGTCGTCGTTATTAAACGGGCAGCTATATACAAATTCACGATTGATTACAATATAGACGCACGTCAATTTAACAAGTGGTAAATATAAATCGAGTCGCAACTCGAGGATATAATGTAACGTAAAAAACGGATGGCCGCAATTAGGATTAGTTATATTTTCGTAGTTATCTACACAACTTTATAGTATATTATATACAGCCTGTCAATATCCGTGAAAACTCAAGTGTTATAACTTCCATTTTAAGTTTTTTTAAATACACGCGTTAGTATCCGCCCTGCACATCCTATACAGACTCAGAAAATAGTAATAAAAAAAAAAAAAAACAGTGACACTCGACTAGCCCCTTCACGACTCGGGGGGTGGTGTAATGTTTTCCAGATATAAATACACCGTCTCAGGATACACGCAGAGTTCGGGTGTTTCCCACGGCTTCATAGATAGGGTCTCAAAACACACACATATGGCGGCTGTCACGGATAACACGAAACACGTGTGCGGGGCGTTGTATATATAGGCTAAAACGAAAAAGTTTTAGACGACTAACACATGCGCGCAATAGTATAGCAGGCACCATTATATATATTATATTGTTTTTTCACTCACACCCGAGTAGAGGATTTCAAATCAATTCCGTCGCGTTTTCATGCGAAAACTACATATAATACAAATCGTCATGTATAGGTACCTGCCGTCCCGGGCGGGCGGACGGATGACGTCATGCAGTGCGTATATACAGGTATATATCTGCGAGCTAAGCTCGCGTTCGGTACAAATCCCGTTCGACATATTATTATTATGTACCTACACGGCAAATACACTGTATATATATATAGATTATATGATATAATATAGATGGAATCCGCGGGATTTTTAAAATCGAAAAAAACAATTCGTTCCACGAAAATCCTTCGCCCGCGGCATATACGTGTGTTGTACGTGATGCGGTACGTGTGCGGCGGCGGTATTCGAGGTGACGTGTCGCGCGCGCGCGACACCATCCGCGGCGCTAATTGATAAACGTGATCAAACTTTACACGCGGAACGCGTTATTCAATTTAAAGCCCGTCCACATCACTGCGCGGTATACAAACACTCGGCCGGGATTGCTCGTACACCGTTAAAACCTTGTTGGCTTTTGGAACGTGTCCAAATACATACTGCCGAGACTCCGGGCCCGGCCAAATTAGCTCCGAGTTAGTTAAATCAATATCAACAGTAACGGTCCAGGAAAAAAAAAAAAAAAAATGTCTCTAAACGCGCGGAAAAAAAAAAAACTTTTTCCCGCTCCTATATGTAGGTATAATATTATGCTGGCCACGTGAAAACTTGTTTTAAAAAATAAATAAATAAATTACTTCGATATCGATTTTGCCCTCCGGATTTGTATGCCGCGATAAAAAAAATTGCCGCGAGAATGTTAAAAAAAAAAACTTTAATTAACGTCGGAAGTGATATTAAAATGTTTGCGGCCCGAGCGAATGTAATTTACGCAGACGTTATAATGATATTAACGGTTATTATATTATTTATTATTATTTTTTCACGTCGGAAAAATTAAAACCTGTTTTACGAGACGGCCTGCATAGTGAAACAATGCGACTTAAAATGCCGTAAAATCGGTCAAACTGTATTGGCAACAATACATTATCGTGTTTATTTTAACGGAAAAATATCTATTTTCCATCGATATTTGAATTCCATTTGACAAAAATATGGGTCACTCATGTGTTCCACACGGACTACGCCCCTAAATTCGTGTTCGTTATCTGTCGACTATATAATATGTATATACGACACAGATATAATCGCTAAGAGGTACCATTATACTAAATATTTTAGTAAACGGCATTGGATTGAAATGGGGTAAATATCGGTATACAGTATCAGAATATGCTGAGAATTTTTTTAAAACTTTTGGTAACGCGCGCATTACAAACTATATTTTTTTACGGCGACGAAGATTTATTTTTTCTCAGATTCGGATGGACGTTTTAATTTGAACAATTTTTGCATAAAAAGTTTTTTTTCTAATTACAAAATTATAAAAGTTTGAGTAAGTTCAAATGTACGCATATATATAAAATGTAATAATCTGTTTTTAACACTTCTTTGTTTTCGTATTTCACACTAATCTCACTTGTTCATATACCTGCGAGACATATAATAATGTAAAGTATATAGGGTATAAAATATAACTTGAGGAAATGGAAACGGTAAAAATTAACAAATTAGAAATTAATTAATGTAGATTTTGGTAGATTTATATGAACATAAGTGTTTATTTACGTCTGATCTGTTTCAAACATGTATACTTATTAATTTAACGATATTAGGAATAACTCAAATATATTTATGCTCGTTTGAACATAATGGTAAACTTTCTTAAAAAAAAATACAAATTATTCGTAAAATTCAACTTCACTAATTTTGTTAAAATGTAAAAATTGTGTAAAAAGTCTATCCAAATCTATTGAGAACAACGATTTGGTTTGAATATCTTTTTAAAAAAAAGGAAGTTGCTCAAAAGGTGTATTAATTCTATACTCCTAATCATCTCCCGAAAACCTCGATTATTATAATAATGGACAGATAATCCTATCCAAAGTCATATATTTAGATTAAATATTTACTTTTCGACGAGAATACTCAACTAGGCGTGTATCCGTCGTATTGATATACCTATATAAATCAAAAGTGCCTTCAATCCGGAAACTATATTTTGATGGGAAGATATATGCATATAGGATTTGAAAACAATATAGATCATTGTCGCTGCTGTAAAATTGTATGGTTACAGCCATATAATAATAATTATAATTACAATGTAATATATAATAGTATTATTATTCGAACGTTTGAAAACACCGAAAAAAAATTATAGTAATGAACTACTAATAATAATGACTATATTATAATGACGGGTGTTCCGTACTATAATAATGTAATATAATTAAGCGTTGATAAAAGTATATAGAGATCGACAACATCGATTATTCGCCATATTATTATAAGGTATATATTAATGTATTATAATTGTTGTCGTATAATTCTCATCATACTGCAGTCTATTATATTGTGTTTGGAGTGCATATTATTATTATATATATGCGCTAAAAAACATTTCTTCGTTGAATACTTAAGTACAATTGTATTACAGTTGTGTACAATAATAAATTATCATCGGATGATAATATGTAAATGATGTCGTTAAGACGTTATCGTATTACAAGTGGAATTAAAAAAAAAAAATAGTAACGATATTAAGCGTGGGTACACCGTCTTCACTGCTACACGGCAGCATTGGCACCCTACGTGTACGTCAAAGGTTGGCATTAACTTGTTAAAAAGTTAATTTTTTTTTAACTTTACTAGTTAATTATTTTTGTTTTTAACTTATTAACTTATTCAGATAAAATTTATATCGTTGTAACTTAACTTTTTATAGTTAATTATCATTTTCACGCAGTTAAGTTAATTTTATTTTCGAGTCATGCGTAATCAACTAAGCAATACTGATTCGTCGACTTTTTTACGATTTTGGTAATTTATTTTCGAATTATATATTATAATAATTTAATTTTTAACAGCGTTAAATGTCTTGGTAAATGTTTGTATACAACAAAATACCTACTATGGTAGTTTATGACTAAAAAATATTGTACCTTCAAAAAAAACTAACTTTTTTTTAACTGAGATAAGTTAATTTTATTTTCTATCTTAACTCTAAACTTATCTAGTTAAATTTTTTTTGTTTGTCAACTTTTAACCGGACTGAAGGCAATTTAATTGAATTAACTTAACTTGCCACAGTTAATTATTTTCATTAACTTGCCCACCATTGGTGTACGTATATACGCTTACGCATCGGGTAGGAAAAACACGACGACGAAGTGTTGTTGTTGCGCATTTAAAAACACTTTGGCAGATGGGCCCCGTCGGGCACGGAAAGGTATAATAATATGATATTTAACACACATCCCATTACACCACGTGCGTAATATTATAATGCATTCTGTTGAAACCGATCGAAATTATCAAGAAAAGTTCACGTCGTCGCCCGTCGTCTCCCGCGCCAAAACGTACATATTTTCATATTATACGCGGTTATAAACCCGTTTATCGATCTAATGTACGCTCCGATTCCTCGGGCTACACTATCGTTTATACGATACATAATAATGTTAACGACAACAATAATAATACCCGTGTAATAATAATAATCACGAAAATCGTAGACGCGCAAAAAAAAAAAAATGGTAGGAAGATTTTGCAGTGATCTCGACTGCAAATTACGTCGCAATAACATCATCAGCTATAAACTATATAATATTATAATATATAAAAATGGAGCGTGAAAATGTCGTTATACCTCCATCAATCGAGAACGGCTGGTCCGATTTGGCTCGGATTTTTTTTTAAGATGTACGTAACTGCCGGGAGAGGGTTTTTAAGAAAGACAATTTTAGGAAAATCCACCGGAGAAGTAGGAAATCTGGGTGTAAAAAATACAACAGTGGCGCAACAGTGTATTAAATTATATTGGTTGCTATATCGGTTAATCGGGCATGTTTGTTGATTTGTTTTGATTATTATATATATGTATACGAATGAATATGTGTGTATTAGTCCTCTGGGAAGAAGACAGTCTAATTTAAAAACGGTTAAATTTGGATTTTTTTAGTCATCATATTCATATTTATATTAGGTTAGGATTTTGTGTTCATTGATTATATCAATCCACCATATGATTAATGGTGAAATAACTCGGTATAACTTTGATACTTTAGAGTTAAGTCGTACACTTACGTACAAACAGCACGGGGTCCGCGCGATCTACCGCAGGTAGATTGCCTACCTGATAATAAACTGCTGCAAATCAGAATTTTTATTTCGGGCAACGGAAAAGTTAAGATACATTTTGAACGCCATACACCGAATATTAAATAACGAATTGAACAAAGTTTGAGTCATCATATAGAGTTAGTACATTGAACGATAGCAACGAAGTGCTCGGGATCAGCTACAGTTATAATATATTAATATATTACCTAGCTGAATTTATTTTCATTAATTTCCGATTTACCGATTTGCATAAAAATCAAGTTATATCTCCGTTTTATCGCCAAACCCCAAGAAATTATGCACATAATAATTACTTATGCAAACACAATTCATTTAATTTAATTAATATAGAATACTGTTGGGTGCATGCGAAATGTATTAATTAAACGATTCACTAAAATATAATATACCTACCGATCATGGGCCACTAAATTATACTTAAGGGGGACCATCAGCTCAGTATCGATTCATTAAATGTTTAGTGATTATTCATGCGCA
This sequence comes from Macrosiphum rosae, assembly GCA_016617965.1. Taxonomy (NCBI): domain Eukaryota; kingdom Metazoa; phylum Arthropoda; class Insecta; order Hemiptera; family Aphididae; genus Macrosiphum; species Macrosiphum rosae. The sequence continues at coordinate 18,241 of WHPZ01584205.1, read as the reverse complement.
ACCTGGCATATACATCAACAGGGAGTATACCTAAATATTATAACAGTTCTGTAAGTAAAATGTTGATATATTTTGTCTGTTAGTAATTGACAAACGTTTTTTTATTAAAAAGATTATAGGTTATTTTACCATTTTTCTGTGTATACAATGTTGGTTGGTATATTGGTACACAATATTTTTCACTCCGATGGGTGCAAAAATAATATAGAGGTTTTTAGGTGATCCTAAACTCAAGAACAGGCCTATATAGTTGACCACGAGGAAAACAGTGACTTGCGACTTTTTTTTACGGTGATTGAGAATTTCGAGCCAAACGCGTAGGTAAGTGTTTGACATTGAAAGGTCGTTGGAATTAATGGATTACGGAGAATAAACACTGTCTCAGCCTTTGCTTTGCTGTATTAACCGACTCCGCCCGCGAAAAAAAATTAACAAATACAAAAATATGTCGTTTTTCGGTTTGAGTGTACCCGGCAAGTCTATTAACACATTAATGCGTCGGGTCTTGTATAAGGTCGTCGACGATTCGGCGGAACGGTACATCATCTCGATTGCGTATTATATGTATATCGCTAAAAAAAAGGGATTTTTTTCATCAGACATATTATATTGCAGCAGCATAATGCTGCCGGTCACGAGCACGATGACCCGAGACGTAAGTATAATACTTACACGCTTACGTTATCGTAATATATATATATATTAATTAATATCGAACGTGATCGTCGTATATAGACATAACATGCATATATACATCGAAGATCGAACAGTTTATTCGATATACCTACCTACGTGTTATATTAAATAGGTATAATAAAGACTATTACAGCGTATACGTATACCGCCTCGGTGTGCATATGGTGTGGTGAACATAAGGTCTGTATAAAGTATAAGTGCTTCTTCGGAGTATTGAAAAAAAAAAATTGGCGTTGAGTGGATGGTGAAAATATTTAAGCTATTTGGTATTTCGTAATTCATAGGCCATAATAATTACTTCACTATAATATTATAGTGAAGTAATGTTAAGACCGTCATGGCATCACGATTCAAGTATATAACTACCTACTTTATTGATATAAAAATATAAAATCTTTTTGCTGCACATTATTATCAAAATATCACTTACCAACACCATTACAATTTATTACAGGTGGTGAATCTTTATATGTACGAATTCATACATGGGCATGGGCGTGCATGGTATATGCAGTTATGCTCGTGCGGCTACATCCGAGTGGTGTCCCTAATTATTATAGCTACTTACTACAAGGTCTTATAGTTGGGTCTCAGATGATTTTAGGCATTACATTAGTAACGTCCCGGATTTGTTTTGGCAATACATATTATATACTATTTGGGTCACGGATTTTTGATGCTTGAAATGTTCACAGAGGAGCGGCAGTCGACATGTCACATGTGCAACGGTGATATTTGAACTATAGTCAGATAATTTCGATGGAAGACAATTTGATGCATACAAATACTCAGCGCATGGAATTTTGAAAACAATTACTCTGCTCGTATGTTTGGGTACTAATTGTATTCATCTCTAATGTCTGGGACCCAACTCAGATAACGTTATAATAATATTATGTATTTGCAGTATTTTGATAAATAACTTCGATGGGCGAATCACGTATATAATTTTCCCCGACCCAAGCGCAACAGTGTACCTATAATATACTGTGTACCATATAGACGTAAACATATTACATTATTACGTGATTTGAGATGATAATTTTTTCCACGTCGCATCGCGGCGGTCGGGTGACTCGTTTCAATATAACACGGTTATTGTTCCGTCGGAAAATCTCCTCGGACTGCCCAATTTTCGCTCGGCACAAAGGAGTGTTTGGTAAAAGTAACAGATCGGGAAGGAATGCACCACAGTACGACGTCTGCGCGCACGCCTATGGCTATATGATAATAATGTGTACGAGCGTGTTATTATAATAATAATAATAATATACATCGGCGCGGCGATGACCACCATCGCTCTGCACGCGGCGGTCGGCCAGGACCGGTAACGAACGAATCTCGGTGCAGTAAGTAATGAAAAGAAAAAGGTAGAAAAAAAAGTCGCGCGGTCATCGACGGGGTCGATCGTGACATGCCGCGAGGATCATCGACCCATCGGAGACGGAGAGAGGTGAGCGATACGGCCGGCGAGCGAGCGAGCGAGATTGTCGAGCGAGAGAGCGAACGGGTGGACCGGCGGCGCGCGGACGGAGCAGGTTTGATCGCGTTCGCACGACAAAACGGCGCGCAAGTTCAATGCTATTTTTACCATCGTTTATTATTTTTACACACATATAAAATATATAAATATCGGCCTTACAGTGCGGCGGGCGAGTGTTTGTGTGTGTGTGTGCGTAATAGTAAGCATAATAATATTATACCTACAGTGTTATTACGATGACGACAACGGCGCGCGTAGAACCGGTCGGAGGAGACGGCGGCGTCGGAGTCGGCGACAACGTTTCCTTCCTCGTCCGACCACATGGCGGCGGCGAGGCGGTTTTGTGTGCATTCCGTTTTTCAAAGGAGAAAAAAAAAATAATGATAAAAAGCGTTGCGACGACGGACGCCGCCGCCGCGCACATGTGCGTCGTACTATATAATGTCCTACGGCCACCGCCACCGCCACCCCTCATCGCCGACCGACCCTCGTCAGTCCCGCCACCGCCGCCGCCGCCACTGGTGAAAAACGATTAATCTTGCCACGACGGCGGCGGCAGCCTCCACCGTATATGCGCATCGATAATGCGACGACGACGACGACGACAACAGCGGGGGGAGACACGACACGACCGGCCGGGAATATCCAAATAACCCGTTCGCGTCGCCGAAGTTTGCGTTTGTGATAATAATAATAATAATAGTAATAATATTATAATCTATATTAATAAAAGGCGATGTTTGTATACGCACACAAACATTGCGTGTGTAAGCCGTAAGCGATCCACTGCTGCCAAGTCGATCGCACGAATGGTTCTGAAATTTGGTACACGAGTAATCCTGAACCCGAGGACGTGGACCTCGAAGCCAAGTTTTCAAAATTTGGCATTCTAAAGAGGGGCTAGCTTCCGAAAAACGACTATATTTTCGTTTGTACGAGCCACCGTATAGGGGTTGAAATTGATTTCAGAAAATAAAATAGCAATTACAATCGGGTATGATTTTTGACCTGTACTTTATACTTTGTTAAAAATACTCAAATGACTGTTGAACATTATGTCTAGAATATTTAAACGGAGTTTAAGACAGGATAAATCCACTGGCATTATTTGATACAATTTGATACGCCACCGCTAAAATCAAATGCCCAAAACGGACGATGATCCTAATGCAAATCCTTGGTTATCGATTCGATTTTCATACAATTTTTGTCAACGGATTCAACAATAGATTCAGTGGGCTATACATTTAACTTTTCAACACATAAACGTTGAATTATACATATGTAGTCGACTCGCGAAAAACATAAGTGTTTTTCACTTTTTCATTTATATGTGTTTCGTGTATGGGAACAACCCAAATGTCTCAAACCATACCGTTTTAAAAACTGTGCAGTTTACATTTATACCTTGAAGAGGGTTAATAATAATAGTCCACTGGTATTATTTAATTAGTCACGGGCAGCTCCGTGCGGGATCAGCCGGTAAACAATAACCATAAAAATAATCGTGCGATGATGAAACTATACAATAAAGAGGTACTCTCGTCGGCGGAGAAGACGCCGCGCCGGTGACGTGAACGTCTGTCGCGTTATGGGTACGCACCCCGTCAATCATACGCGTCGACGGATACGAGACGCGCACAGCTGCTGGCTCTGGCTGGTGGCGGCTGGCCGTCGTTGCACACGCCGCCGCGGTCGGCTTGTGCTCGGAAGATCTGTCGTTGACGACGGTTTGCGGTTGGCGTCTGTTAAACAAGTCGTGAGCACGGTGTGGGTGTGTGTTTGTGTGTGTCTGTGCAGCGTACACGACAATCGCTGTATAGCACCGTTCGAGATAACATAATGATAATAATATGTCTTTGTCCGTATAATTTAGTGTTCTGCAGGGGGACCCTTTTCACAGACTTATCAGTTTTTGAGTTTTACCAAAAAAAAAAAATAAAAAAATAAAACAAACGATTTTCACCCAGTACCCAGTATACCGAGATTATAGCACTAAGGTTTTAAAAATACAACCACCCCATACCGTTACGACGGTTTAGACATCCACCGCAGACTGCAGAGAGATAATTATAGTCTGTGCGCAGTTATAAAACAACCACCCTCGACGATTTCCAATAGGGTTACACCGAGTGCAATAACCAAGCGCTATATATACGACGCAGTTAAATGTACCGTAATATTTTTTTCTTTTCGAATTAAGATAAATAATGTAAAAAGATTTTGAAATGCCTCAGGCCGAGATTATAAAACGAATTACACGCAATAAGAAACGTTTGTAAAGAGATAATATAAAAATACTCCTATTTAACCTACCTGCTGCAGCAACACAAAATAGAAGAAAAGCGCCGAAAATAATATAAAATTGTGTACATAAATATTTCCATATTTTTAGTAAAACATTTATACATATATAAAGGTACATAGAGGTACATTTAGATGATTAAAAATATGCCAAGTTTTTGAGTATAATAACATGATGCGAAAAGTTTTTTGATTATTATTAATTATTTATACTTATAGAAATTAACAGGTCTCAAAACAAAAACGTCAATTTATAATACCTTAGTTCAGAACAAAATCAATACTGAACATTTTTAACGTTAATGACAAATATTCGTTTTTTGAAAATACTTATAAATTATGATATTAAAATATTGTTCTGTTTTATTTTTTATTCTTTCAATGAACTCGCCAAATATTTAAGCTTTAAAAATTCTTGTTTAAGAAATAAATTTAACTGTAAGATGATTAAATGTTTAAATATCAAACACAAAACATACGTATTTATTAGAAAATAAAAATGCTTTTATGCGTAAATAAAATAAATATTTTTTCAGTACAAACTCTAACCACTTGAATGGAAATAAAAATTGAAAAATAATGCAATAATATAGTCTTTTAAAATAAATATTTATCAAAAGACATCATGCGAGTTTATTTTTTTTCAACAACCAAGCTATTGATCGGTTTTATATAAGAAACAACTATGCTTACTTCCAAATAAAATTGTCGCGAAAACAAAAGTTTAAACACTACACAAATATTAAGCTAAATTGTTATAAGTTATACTGCAGACCACATAAGTATTTCAAATCTTCGTTTCCATCATTTTTAGTGAGTATATAGCATTGTTGTGTAAGTGAGTAACATTTAATGTACCTAATTTTGTTAGTACACCACATAACATTGTAATAATATGTTATAATATACGTAATTAACAGAATAATTTTATTTCATTAAGCCGTATTGTTTTAAAACTAATGTTCATGATGGTTATTTATATTCGCCTATTAAAAATGACGAATGGCAACTTATTAATTATCTATAGTCACATTATCCATATTATAATATGTATATATATATAAAATAGTATGTAACAAAAAGAGCTGACAAATGTAATTACTAATTAACTAACCATGTAATAACTAATAAATTCTGTTCTTCTCAAAATTTATTTTTATTTTTAAATATATAATTAACTAGCTCTCCTGCCCTATACGTTGTCCAGCCTAAAGGTATTTAATAAATATATTTGTACAAAATGCATAATGTATACCTATGCCATATTTCTTCTATTTTATTATAATATAGTTGATCCCGTACACTCCGTTGCCCGTAAAATATGTCAACTCTAAAAAAATTGTGATTGTTCAACTGCTTTTGGATGTAACTCGCTGCAGTAAGTGTAACTCAGCTATACCTAGGTAGGAAATCCGCCTACGCCGGGTCGCGGACAATGTGCGACAGCATATCAAGTAGGCATTGTGCGAAAATTCGATTGTATGCATGCTTGATCTGCCTGATTAACCAATGGCAACCATTATACAAATAAAAATGTCCATCGTAAATCTCAAAATCCCTGTTTGAGCACCACTTCAGGTCTATTTCGGAACCATTTAAACACACAAAAAATGTCATCAAAATCGGTCCAGCCGTTTAGGAATGCATAAAGGACATACAGACAAACATTCATTTACACATATATATATATATATTTATAGATATTATTGCTATTATTTTTGACCATTCAATTAATTTTTCAAAACAAATCATACATTAAAACCTTCCCCGTGACTGAACCAATTTATTAATGAAAATATTAAATATTAGTATTAAAACGCGTTGAGTAGTTTTTGAGATATGCGTATGTACATACAAAAAAGGGACAGTATTGATACATACAAAAAATGGACAGTATTGAAGTTTTAGTAGGGATCTCTAATTTTTTCTAATAATAAATATATAGTATATATGTTATTCAGGGATAATGTAGCTTTCTAATGGTGAAAGCATTTTTGAAATCAGTCCAGTAGTTTTTGAGTTTATTCATTACAAACATACAAATCTTTCCTATTTATAATATTAGTAAAGTATAGATATATATTATATAGAATATTAAGTAATAAGTATTAATAACTAATAACCATTTTATATGTAACATATAAATTCAAATACATTGATAAGAATAAAAATTGGTTCAAATTATTAGTTAATTAAATATGAAAATATGTCAGTTCTTTGTGTTACATACTGTGTTATTATAATTACTATGTAATTAATATATGTAATGTATCTTTGTTATGTACATTATACACTATTAATTTTTCCGATTAAAATATGCAATTTATTTAAGTAATGTTAGCTATTATCGAATTACAACTTCAGTTAATCTATAAATCAATCTAAATATTAGTTAACAAGCTAAATTTAAATGAAAATACTTAATTTATACTTATGATTAAACCGTTTTTTTTTTTATTTATAAAAACAGTTTTATTAATTTACTATAAAAAGCATAATATTATGTTGCAGTTGTTGATACTATTATGTTCATATGAATTTCCATTTACATTTAAAGTTTTTTTTTTTATTATTTGGTAACAATAACACTACAGTATTGTAAGAATGTTGAACATAAACGTATAACATTTGAAAATCTATTAAAAATAAAAATATGATAAAAAACCTAAGGTTAAGTACAATATAGTGTAATATACTAATATAGTATAATATTATATTAGTTTAAAATGTATTGTTCAAAATGTAAATAAAATGAACAAATTTTAAACCTTCGACAATGTTCTTGACTGATATTACTGTTCATTAAAACAACATTATAATTAAGGGGATTGGAAGCATTGATTTTCTGTCTTTGTCCAACACAAGTGGATTCAGATGTGTTTTCATTCCTACGTACTGATTGATCTAGTGAAACAATAAGAATTCTTTGAATTTGCCGTCAAGTCTACTTGAAATCGACTTTCCCAGATTTTAAATTATTTGATATTATTTTCTTCAAAAATTTAAATATTTAATTTCCTTTTTTAGTACATTTTTTTTTGAGAATTTAGGGGGATAAAATCAAAAATGATGGAAAGTCGATCTCAAGTAGACATGAAGACAAATTCAAATTTGTTTTTAGAATTCTATTATCGCTTCACGAGATCAATCGGTACGTTGGAATAATGAACACCCGTCTAAATTCCTATATCCCACGTATGTTAGACAAAGACAGAAAATCACCGCTTCCAATCCCCTTAAAGCGTAGGCTGACGTATTAAAATTTAATATTAATTTATAGAAATCTTCATTTACAAAATAATACTATAGATATAATAAATGACTATAAATGGTAAAATTAGATTTAAGATTTTCTGTGTTTGTCAAACTATTAATATATGTAACCTATACAAACAGATTAATTTATAATCCTAATGGATTTATTATGTACGTTGTAATGAAATATAATACTATTAATGACACACGACAATGGCGAATCCATTGTGGAGAACCGTCACTTAAAACCAATTTTCATAAAACTATTAAACCTATTTTGTCAAAACTCTAACACAAAAAATGAATTTAATCAATCAACAATAAAGTATCCAATATCTAATTATGTTCACGGTATTAGAAATCACAAATACATAAAATATATTATAAAAAATTAATAGAAAACGTCTGTAGCATGTACGAAAATTGGAAAGATAATGAAAATTACAAATGAACTGCTACGTCATAGAAAATAAAAATAAAAAATTAATGACTAAGATATTATATAAAAGCTGCTTTTATCTTTAGTCATTAAAAACAAAAATAAATATTTACGTCAACAACAATAGTTAATGTAATTAATACGTATACACAATTACTTAAGTAAAATAAATACGTAAACACTTAGGAATTTGTCTAATGCTTTATGGATGGAATGTTTATCCAGATTGTTGAGGATATTATTTAAATAATGTTTGCTAGAGTAAAGGTAATTTTGCGGAGAGTTATCGATCGAAAAGTTTTACCCGTTTACGAGAACCGTAAATGTGAACTTCGCAAGATGAAATTAGTGTGATTAAATGTGAAACTTACAAAATATTTGAATTCGATAATATAAGTCCAGTACCGAAAAGAGGCGGTTTCGTTTTCATTTTTCATTTTATTTTGATACCGAACTATTAAGATGAACGAGAATTTAATAGATAAGATTTGTTGTTAGTTCATAGGTTGTCTTCCATTATAAAACATAGAATTTTTAATGAACGGTTCAATAAATAATGCGTACTTAGAATTTAAAAAAAAAAATAATAAATATGAATTATTATTTTATTTGTTGTGTTTGAACAAAAATATACCTATTATACCTACTAAAACAAATATTTTACTAATTTAAAAACAAATTTTAAATTAAAATAGAGAAAATTTCAAGAATAGGAATGACTATACTTTAATCTTAGACAATATGATTTTCTATGCGTTGGAAATCATGACAATAGAAAAAATTAAAAAATGACGCTGTAAAATATTTATAGGTATCCAACAGATTTTTTGAATAAGTGAATTCAAACAAATCCATGTGTAGAAAGCAAGTGTTATTGTGTTTATTACTATATAATATTAGCGGAGAAATATAAGTTAATCACAGTGCAGAATATAAGTTTCACGCTCAAAAGTTAAAATGATTAAAAACATAGCTGCACCGCAAAATATAATCTGCCGGGCTTTCGAGAACAAAAATCTGTGATGTGAATTAAAGAAAATGTCCATACTATTTTAGTTATATTATTTCAGATATTATGATAAATTACTAATATTTAAGTATTATTATCATTACATTTTTGCTAGCTGAGTAAGTAGTCGTATTACTCGCATTCGTAAAATTTCGGAAAGTAAATGTTTTTAAAAAGTATTGATTATATAATGTGTATCACTGCTGCATCAAATAGTGTGTTTCAATAACTATATCAATTAATCAACAATATGTCGCCACATATAAATGCTAGTAACACTTGATTTAAAAATTAATATTGATTCAAATTTACTAAATATGCACTATTACACCGTGGGAAAAGTTTATTTAATTGAGGAAAACACGTAAATCATAAACAGTGGTACTTATTGGCAAATTTAAAATCAAATTCTTATGAACACGCGCAATATTACAATGATAACTTTTATGATTTGCAACTTTTTAATTCTGGACATACTTTTGATGTCAACACACAAAGACGACTATATCAATCTGAAAGATATTAGATTTACATTAGTTGAAACGGTATCCAAAATATATGTCCAGAATTAAGCGGCGAATCATAAAAGTAATCGATGCGATGTGTTCATAAGCTGGGTTTGTATAATAAATTTGAACTGAAACAAAACGAAAAATGATAGCACGATAGATTCATATTAATCCAAGCAAAGTCAGGTAGTACAGTGAAATTAGTTAGCAACAGCTGCTAGTACTATATAAAATATAATTATTGAAATTGGTAATTGAAATCGTATTTTACGATGGAACCTCTCTCTCTCTCTCTCTGTCAGTATTTAAAGTTATACAATGTTGGTGTAAACGGTCGGAGCACCCGACGGATATATGATAATAATAATATATAGACCTGAATTGTCACCGGCCATTACGCTCAATGTAATATTATATATAACTGCAATCCAATGTTCACCTACAATCTGGCGTATATTTCAGGTTCATTTGAAAATTCGCCAAATCGCCAAATCGCGGCGATGACCCACTTTCAATATACATACCTAATATAATAATATAACCTAGGTACTTTTATAATATGTATTTCATTTGCAAGAGGATGTGGAATAAATTATACAAACGGCACGTCATAAATATATATTAATCCTCGCCGTGCGAAACACACTATATATATTTCCAGTATGTGTAAATCTAATATGATATTATGGTCGGTGGACGGTGGTCACCTAAATACAATATTATTATACACGTGTGTATTATAATAATATATCCGGCCGCAAAACTCTAGCCGGACGACTTAATGGGTATTTCGCTCTTAAAATATGATATTTTACATCCATACAGCGCCTTTCTAATATAAACAAGCGGGAGCGGTTGCGACCGTTTTGAGTAGGTACCAACGCGTACATTTGATTCATCAAGCGTGCTCACCCTCATATTTTCTCCTTAATGATGAATTTATTTTATTTCAGGTTATAGAAATTTGTAAGTATGTATATATAGGTACTTGAGGACCATCTTATATTTTTAATTAGGTACCTACGCCTACTGAGATTTTTTACACCATTAATTATTATATGCCATATTATTTTCAAAATATATAAGAACCAACCTTTTCCCCTGTAAACTGTAGAGCAGATGATATTTAAGAAATCGTTGATGTATAATCTAATTCAAAATTCGGCATTGAAAAGTATTTTCCGAGTTATATACTAGTATTGCCGCATGACGACGCTCCTCTTAAATGGTTAGGTTGCGCGAATTTGAAAATATTGTTTTTAAGTATATATACTTATACAGGTTAAAAATTTCAAAAGCCAGTATTTGAATAAATTCATTATTAAAGAAAAAATCGGGATTTACAATTAAAATGTTTAGTGAATCACTCTGTATACGGTATAGCGGTTTTCGGGCGACTTTCGCGAGGTGACATATTTCGGAGCAATCGTCTCTTCTCGACAATACGCCCGGCTAGATTTCCGTCGCATGTGTGTCTGAAGTGGGTAAGCATCATCGTCGTTAAGCCATTATTTTATACATACAACCATGCAGAGTGAAACTTCGTCGAGACTTCCAAACCCAGCCCGACCGGCAAATTTCTGATCCCAATGTATATGTACCGTTCTCAATAAATGCATATAAATTATGTACGAATTTGCAAAGGTTTATTAAACGGTATAATTGCAGATATATATATTTGTGATTCTGGCGCAGATGCGTCCCGTATGTTTATCGTACGCTTAGGTTCGGCTTTTAGGTAGCGACAAATTTGTTTTCGGCACTTTATTATCGTTGACGAGTGAGTCTTTCGCATGATCGCATCATTGTGGGCCGCTTATAAACTTATATATATATTATACCGATCAAGCGCGAATATATAATATGTAGGCATGTATAGCTTGGAACTGTATAATATTTTGCCGCGACCGAAAATTTGTTTGTCGTTTTGATATTCCGCATCAGTCTCGGTACCAAAGACCTAAGTCCAATAACGATAAGAACCATACAGCGTGATTGTTGTCAGTGTTGTTACAGACCAGCGCCAGCTAAAGCTGGGGCAACCATATAGTATATTGTATGGGGTACATTAAGGTTTTAAAAACGATTGTTGCGCGCTGAATCGCCGACGAATTCGAAACGGAATTAGCGTTCATTTTGTTTCTTGGTCATTACCGCGGAACTAGCTCCAATAAAAGTCAATAAATATCAAAAAGAGTCAACGAAGTGCATTATATAATATTTTTGCATTTAAATCTGATAATTGGTCAAAATACACTTATATCAAGAATAACAGATTAAAATGTATTACTCTGAACGTGACATTTGCCATATGATATGCTTTGAGGGTTATAAGACGGAAACAACACACGGGTGTACATCATCGATATCCTCTTAAATATGATGGGTACACTTGTAAAAATAAAAATATATTTTATAATGAGCAATTTAAAATTGTATGCGCAAAGAGTTTTAACTCTAATAACCTGACTTAGCGGCACCCCCTCCCCCAATTCTATAAATGAGTAATAAATTGTTGACGTATACAGATGGTAATTTAGGATTCAATCATGTGCGGCGTAGCTTTTACGGAATAATAAATAGATCGAGCACACAACGTATGGACTTGACATTTTGTTTAGTGTCGTAATTCGATGTATCGGAACTTTGAAATCACGATAGTAGGTATTGCAAGCATGACAAATGCCACCAGTTTATTTTTTTTTGCTCTCTCGGTTTTGTACACCAATGTCCGCATTACGTAGATATTGTACCCTGGAAAACTCTGCGAAAACATCACCGAATATGTGTTTATACTATTATATTATCTACTACAATAATAATACACACAGTGTCTTTAGATTTTGCGCATTGTACCTATACAAACACACACACACACGCGATACATTATAATAGTATAATATCATAGGAGGCACGCACAGCATAGATCAGTGCACAGTCATCCTTTTTCCGCGAGTCATTCGGCGGCGGCGGCTGCGGCACACGCATATATAGTATTATTATAGCTCGCTCCGCCTTTGAGTGCGTTGAACTGCCGGCGGCGGCGGCGGGAGAGACTTTGAAAATTGAAACGGGAGGCTGCGAGTGACGATCGGAGGGCGACGTCGGGCGCGAGGGAAACGCACACGCACACACGCACACGCACACGCAGTCACCGGGACAACGACGGCGAACAATGCACGTGCACCCCGCGGGCGACCGCCGAACGGGCTCTGCTCTCTCCGGCGCACGCGCGCTCCCGCAAAGTGTATATTATATTATAATATTTTGATACGCGCAGGTACAATATTATCCGAAACAATTGCCACCGTCGAATTCATGATAATAATAATAATAATATATAAAACATAATATATGATATATTATGCGATATTATAGCGATTAATCATCGCGCCTGTGTGTGTGTGTGTGTGTCCGACCCGCAGCTATTGACGGCGACGACGCGATATGCGCAAAACGCGTGTGCGTTATAATATTGTATTACGTTAATATTTCGTGTACGCGCGCGACAGCGTGTATGCATTATTATGTATATAAATGCGTATATGCTGCTACATGGGGTGATATAGCAATCGTGCCCCATATCGTCGTGCCTACTACTCATCATATTTAATAATGGATTATGCGTACGATCAAATACTGATTTTTGCAACTTTTCGAGTACATTTAGAGACCGTGTTTGTATTTATAGATTTTTATTCGTACCATTTGAGCAGGTACTTGACACTATATAGTGTTACTATACTGCAAACTTATTTTTTTTTCAAATGATGAACGAACCCTTTTCTACAGTTAATACTGCTAATCGGACGATTTTCCCAAAAATATTGACGCATCTGCAGGTTCATCTGAATCGAAATTTAAGTTTTGATAAACTATAATATTGATTATTATAATTTGCAAATCATCATGTGATACAAATTATGTCAAGTGGACAATAATCGTTTGTACCTACCTACTTTAAGTGTATTAATTAACTAAAAAAGAAAACATTCGTTTGAATTTCAATTTATATCGCAACATTTAAAAAAAAATTCGTCTTTACAATATTATTTGATAAAAAAGGGAGGTTCTCGTTTGAGCATAAAAAGTTTGCAGCATTACAACAAGACACATCTTACGTTGCATAAAAAATGTAAGCATTTAAAAATAATTTTTGCTTCGCGCAAGGAAAGGTAGTATACCTACTTAAGAATTCCAAAATCATAATTTGAATAAATTCATTATTAAAGGAAAAAATTGGGTAAACATGCTCAGTCACCCTATATACACGGATATGACATGTCGACTTGACATTTGTGATATATATTCGCACGCACTCGACGTATACGATATTTTATATCTGTGCCAATATTTGTACAACCATATCATTTTATCGACCGTCGGCAAATGTATTTTTTTCCGTTTTCGTAACACCCCGGCCCCTATATTTATAGGTAGTATATATATATCCGCCGCACTTGTATGCTGCAAGTGTCGGTTGATAGTATACTATATTTTATTCCCACTTCTATAACCGGCGGCGTGGATCCAAGATTCAACAAGAAGGGGAGAGAGGCAAAAAAATATTTATTTTTTTTTTTGTTAATAAAAACTGTTTTTAATAATTATTGTTAGCATTAATTTTAAAACGCATGTAGGGGGTGATCGCTCCCCTCTACTTGTCTATAATTTCATATACAGTATATACCCACGTACGCCGTACCTATTAAAATTATATATTATACTGTGCTCGGTCTCGGTGGGTGGGCTATATATATTATCGGTGAAACGAAAAACGGCTAAAAGGTTCGAAAACATCAACAAAACCGTGTGGCACGCGATTTTCACACGGGTCAGCGTAGTAGACAGTCGTGGGTCGGTTTGGCGATGTACGTTGGTAATTACACACGAAAGGAAATTCGGAGCATAGTTTTGAAGGTAATTTGCACCACAGCTGCAGTACGTGATGCGAAATAATAGTGTTGACTTCTGACCCTTTAAATAATATTATTTTTGTATTATGCAAAAACCATACTATATAATAATATTATTGTTTTAAATATATTAAACTTAACCCTTAACGCTCATAAAATAATATTAAAACGACATATATATATATATATATAGGTATTTACCTATAAATACTATAAATTTCATTGCAAAAGACAATCGTATGAACTTGTACTGCAGCTATACAAATATTTAATTTATAATTTTGTATAGGCAAATCTGCGTGCGTATAAACACACCAAATATATTTTCAATTGATTTATTTTTTACTTAACGAACATTGTGATATATCCATAGCGTATTTTTCACAAACATAACTGCGGAACACCAATCGCGAAGTAATTACCATACCTATTTTAAGTACCTAGGTATTCGAGTGCAACCGTCAAATTACGTTTAAGATAAATCGTAATCGTAATAACCACTGAATAACGTACAAATTCCTTAATTGATTATCCAACTCAATATGTCATAAGCAGATTCAAGTGTATAGGAATATAGTAAGGATACTTCAACAATTTTAATTTTCAGTGAATCTTGTACTGTTATGATATTATAATATATATTTGATAAAATTTTATTCTAATTTCTACAGTCATCAAATAACTCAATAATAATAATCTTAAGCCTAATAAATGATTTTTATTTTAAAACTTTTTACGACCTTAACTACGTCATGTGAACATATGAACATCCAAAATTCGAAGTTATACAAATTTCTTAGTGTCGTAAACTCTTACACTCCAATATTTGGTAGTACCTGTACATATTTTGGATATAATACGCCTAGAATACAATAAATATTTCTGTATCCATTTAAATAAATCATTTTCCGAATAAATAAATTATGTCAGTTAACGTTATGATTATTCTATATATAAGAAAAATGGTTTATAAAACAATTTAATTGTCTCGGCTATACATTTAAGGGGAAGATAATATAAAAACAAAAACTTGATTTAAACTTTTTAAGTGCGTAGTTTTGTTATAAATGCAATGGTAATATATAAGTACTTTTGTCGTTTTTAATCACGAAATTCAATTTCAAAAGTAAATAAAAATACAAAGTGAATTAAAATTTATAAAAGTCTATTAGGTATGTGCGTAGAAATGTATACATTGGGAATGCAACACTGCAGTAGTGCAGTCGATGTCCAATTAATTTATTTTTATTACGTATTTATAGCATAATATAATACTAATACACGTAACTCGTATAAAGGCATTATTTAATCATTGTTGAATCAACTATTTACGAGGGCTGTGACCGTAACGTATTTACTTTTAAAGCTGTTAATTCCCTAGCTGTAACGTTGGAAAAAGAGACCACGGTTTAAAACCAGGATTTGAGGTGTACCACAATATGACAGCGATTTGTCAAATGCAATTCTATACTAATCAGTTTAATCTCATTATGACGTTGAACCAGTCTCATACACTGAAAATTGATTCGGAGGGGATTTATAAGTCACAAATTAAAAGTGATGTTATAATATATTATATAATATGTAAAAAATATTTACCCCATCCTTATATACGAGCGTGCAACCTACCTCAAATACATATCGTGCGCAATAATACAAAATGAAATACGTAACAATTAAAGAGACATACAATTTACACATATTTGAATAATAATTATTATATATTATGCGTCATTTTATGAGTAATGATAATTTTAGAAGTAATTATTTAATCACTTATAATAACTCGAATGATTAACATTCAGCAATAATATACACATAACAGATATTTTATAATAAGGTGACCTCTAATAATATCGTTAATATACACTTTAAAACATATTATATTCAATAATAATAACTATAATAACAATATTTGTTGGTTCAGTAACTCCTACATTGAAAGTTCGTCGCTATTCGCTCACCTCGGCCGCGCAAGATAGTGATGTATTATTATTTTAAATTTTAAATCGAAAATTATCATAATTTATAATAATTCATAATCGCTAAACAATTTCAAATTTAGAATGCAGGTTTACCTCAAAATGGTCATCAATATTGTTAAATCTATACCTAGACACATTGAAAAAGAATCTTTTTGAGCAGTTTTTTTATCTGAAAAAGCGTTTTCAAGAAATATCCAAAATAAAACTCAAACACCCTGAGTAAAAAAAACAAGTTAAAATTCCATAGTGTAGTCAGGATATATATAATATATCTGCAGAAGTAACAATAAGAGGTTGTAGATATATGCTTAATTTCGTGGCAAGTAAATAATATGAGTAAATCCTAGCATTATAAAATAAGAATGATTTTAAGCAAAACAATTGATGGTGTTTTATCAATCATACGATTAGTACAAAAAAAATAAAAAATTATTATTTCATAAGTACATATCGTAATTGATTTATGGTCACTGGTCAGTCAATACGAACGATGGTTTATTGCGTAAAAAATCGAAAGAATTCATCAACAAAATTTGACAACCATAAAAAATGTATAACGTAGGTAACGTAATGACTCGATAATAACATGAATATTACCATTATAAATATTCTTTGCACGTAATTTATTTTTCAGCGCTTGAGTTGTATTATATATAGACATATAGTTCTTCTATAGGTATATACCTTCACGATTTATAGGCAAAATGGTTTTTACAGAAGGGAAAAAATGACTAAAAATCGATTACCTACGCGTTTCGATTGTTTTATATTGAAATGCGGCGAACACGTATACGCATTATATAATAATAAATAATAATAATAATAATAATACGACGGTGGCAGCAGCCAGACGGTTTCTGGCAAACGAAAGGCTGGGGCGGTGGTTCGAAAACAGATATTTTCGAAAATGGTATAATGACGGGTTTTATTAAATCCTAAAATTATAGCCGACGACGTGAACTCGGAGGCGGGACGAGCGAAACACGGCAATAATATACACTCCCCCAACTGCAGGATTGTCGAATACCGAAAATGAGAAAAACGTAATCCGATAATTGAACGCGAAACCGTAAAATGTATTATACGCTTTGGACCTTCGCTCGCCAGATCCATTAATTTCACAATGCATTATATTATTATTATACTCCGCATATACAAGTCTTTTCTTACAAGAGTCAAAATTATATTACCATGTAACAATATGGGAATTCAATGTTCCAATCTCCGTTCGTCCTCTCGCGGCGGTAGGTATGTATAATAAATGCGATCAAAATTGCTCAATATAATCTATATAGACGTTAAAATAGTTAACTGTGGAAAATCGAAAAATGGTACACGCATACAATCGGAATCGTCTAAAAAAAAAAAAAAAACCAACCGCCAAAGTTGAGATTTGAACTCCCAGGACGATACCCGACGAGATATTTGTCCATATATTTTATAATATGCGATAAAACGGTTTTAATGTACTATGTATATTACATCGGCACCGACGTAAATTATAATAAGAAAAGAGCACCCCTCTATATCGTGATGCACATGCTCAATAATAATCATATTGTTACATATTATTACATAGAAAATATTAATTAGTAATTTAATACCTACATGGCTACATATACATACAATACATACATACGTACAT
>WHPZ01584201.1:0-12711 GCA_016617965.1 Macrosiphum rosae | reverse complement strand
ATAAAATAAATATCATTATTATTATTATATAGTTGTCTCAACTACAGTTTAATTATTAGCAATATTATTATAAAATCAACATAAAATTGTTATGTTATACTTAAAACAATATTAATTTTATACATATAGTAATATGTATAGATGCCTAACGTCGGTTATTGTTTGCAGCAGCAGCAGTGCAATTGAATAATACCTAATTCTATTTTAAACTGTACAATTTGCAGTCAATATTTTAGGTTCGTTTGAACGTACCTAAACGTTAAATTTGGCGAGAGTGAATAACCATATTGCATGTAGTCACATATTCATATTAGAGCTTATCATTATTATACGTAGGTACTGGAACAAAAATTTTGCAACTGCTAAAGTTTCGTTTTTGCGTGTGTATACGCATGTGAAATTTGTTTCTACGCCAATTATTTACTGCCACCGAATTTAACATTGACTGATATTTGGAGACTAGTCTGTGACAATAACATTTATACATAGGCGCAACTAGGGTTAAAATTTTGGGGGACTAAAGCCCACCTAACAAAACAATTTTTTTAAAACAACCTATAGAAGGCTTATATCTAAATCAATAAAGGATATTTTTTTTTTTGGGGGGGGATAAATTGTAGGCAGGGGGCTAAGTCCTCCCCCCTAGTGGCATCACTGAATATAAATATTATAGATTATAAATAATCATGGAAAAGGTAATGAATATTTTTACCCAAGTTGAATAAAAAAAAAAAATCGAACGAGTTCAAACCTTCAAAGTTATTAGGTAGTTAATTAAGTTTTTGTAAATAACTCGGTTACATTTGATAATTAAAAAAGTTCAACGGATAGGTATTCAAACAGAGTGCTCTCTTCACTTATTTGATTCCCTATAGGCACTGAATAGTGGTCTGTATAATTAGATGATATTAAATTTGGATTAAATTTAAATATAATAATGCTCTCGGCACATTAAAAATACGACAACCAAAGCTCTTTTAATATCGTACATGCTGATTAAGATCAAACATTTTCTACTTTTATAATGGTAGTTTTAACTTACCTATGATTAAATAAATTATTTCAAAAAATTGAAAAGCGATCCGTTCAAATGTACCTTCTTAACTCAATTTTTTGAAGGGTGTTACTAAGACATAAAACATTTCATTTACTTACTCCTTTTACCAAAATAGTGTTGCTGAAAGAAACTATAAAAATAAGATCATTGAAAACCCAATACACTCAAGGGCTTAAAATCTTGAAACATTTTACTCCTTAAATTAATGTTTTTTTGCTCGTGGTTTCCTTAGTTGATAGTCATGATACAAGATGATTCACCAAGCATGCTCACCCCCATGTTTTCCTTAAATAATGAATTTATTCAAATTTTGATTTTTAGAATTTTTAAATATACTCAGACATTTTTTTCAAATTCTCGAATTTTTTTGTGTTACTTGAGAAGTGTTATTTGGTGATGCAAACTTATGTTTTTCAAATGACATGCCCCCCCCCCCCTTTTTAGTGGATAATTTATTTGAAAATGTTGATTCAAAATTCAAATGAGTTGTATCTAAACTATTAAAATTTTTGTACTACGGATAACCCTTAAAAATGGTTTTATAAATATATAGAATAGACATAATTATTGAAACTAGTATTTATTATACTTGGGAAATTTCTATAAATTATTAATGTTGATAGATAAATATTAATGACTAATATTTTTAAATAGCCATAGCCTCTATATCTTATGAACCCATTACCATCATAGATCTTTTATTCTTAGAACAAATTTATTCTTAGGTCAAATAACTCAAAAACTACTCGTACGAGTTTTGAATCTGATGAGTCAAATTGTTCAGAAAAATTATCCACTGAATAATTTACAGTTAAAAAGGGAAGTTATCATTTAAAAAACAGAATTGTCTATCTCCATAGAACTCTAGGTAATCGAAAAAATCTCAAGAATTTTAATATATTATGGTCTTTAAGTGCCTATATTTAAAAATTCCAAAAATTAGATTTAAAATAACTGCGTTATTGAAGAAAAAAAGGGCGTGAGCATGCTTAGTAAATCATCCTGTGATATATTTTATTCTTAACTGGAATGCTAAGATAAATATTAGTAAAACTTAAAATAATATTAAAATTAAATTTATTTGTATGATTTGTAGAAATAAATTATATTATGTGAAATAATATTGTAATGGTATTACTCCGAACCGGGAAATATAGATACAATAATTTTTTGAGCTCCTTTCCCCAATACAAGAATAATCTGTTTGAACTATGCTGGTTATTGTTAATAAATTCATTCATGATTATATATTATAAATACAAAGTTTGATGAATAACAAAAAGCTTAAATCAGTGCTTTACGCTTTACCTTAAGGCTTAAACGTTGATATAAAAACTTTAAATTAAATTATATTTCTTACTAGTTACTTTCGTATAAATGAATATTTGTAATACTTATTGGTAAGTTTCATTCTGTATATTATAATATTGATATAAATTGATATAAATTGAATCCAATTACCAATTTTGTATTATTACAAAGTTATAAATTAGTTTTTGGTCTCTAATTAAATTAACATGCACGCATAATATTATTCAAGTTAACACTGTTTAATAGCTTGTAAAATTAAATGTTTGTATCACTTTTTTGGGTACAAAGCAATTATTTTTGTGCCATACCTTCTTTCGGTATGTGACTTGGTGTTTGAGCAGACATTAGACAAAATATAGAAAATATCAAATAGGTAGATACCCTACTACAAAAGTTTCACATACATCTCTCCATGACTAAACAATAAACACAGATGGTTTTCAGAAAGGTTATTTTTGGAATGTTTAAATGTGTTTGAAAAAAAAGGCATTAAGACTAAATAATAACATAACAGTTTTTATGTTATTTTAGTGAATACAATAATAAATTAGGTAATAATAATATAAAGTAAAAACATGGGTTATAAGTTATAGGTATCTGACAGAAGAAATATTGTTCTTATGTATTACGCATTTCTAAGAACAATTTAAAAGTTTAATATATTGATAATATGTTCACATAATGACATAAATATGAACAATTAACTATTAGGTGTGTATAAAATATACTGCATAGTGTCAGGCTGAAAAATTTAGAATGTTTAGTTTGGCGAGTCTATACTCTATACTGTATTCAATATTTTTTTTACACACAACAACTTTTTGCGTGAACAGAATACTGAATGGTTCACCAAATTTTGTCACCATATTACCATAACTGTGTTATTATATAGATTGATTAAAATAATTCATAGAACTTTTTGATTCAAGCAACATCAACTTAAAAAAAAGCTTAAAAATAATTGTTTATCGTCTCTCAAATATCTATAGACTATAACATATCCAATTTATAGATGAAGTAATTTAAGTAAACATTTTAATAGCTGATAGCTGAATAACTATAATTTTCACTCAGTATTCTAATATTTGGATGAGTTTTAAAGTTTTGACAGACGAATCGAATAGATAGTATGGATGGGAAAGTATGTATATTTGTGCCATGTACGAGAACCAACAGAGTGAGACACGCAGATATTTCGAACAAAATTAGTTTAAACAAAAAATAATTAAATACTATTTAATAGAATTTAGTGAATTGTGTTTCTTGTTGAGTATAATGTTATATATATTACAAGTTGTTCTCAATATTCAACATTCTACTAAATTTCTCAATTAACATTTATTTATTTTAAATACGAGATAATATGTTGAATTGTAACTTACATTTAAATACCTATTAAAATAGTAAAGTACCTACCTACTATTCACTACTCAGTCTTAATACTTAACATAAGAATGTCAAACATTAAAATGAACATTAAATATTAAATTCATTTTTTAACTTAGTACGCCTTATTATAACTATAGATATAGATACACTGAAAACTTATCATATTTTAAATAGTAATAATAATCAAAAGTACTCACTTAAATCATGCTTGAATTTCACACAATTACTACCTACCTATATATACACTTGTAACACTTGTAATACATACTAATATTATGCCCCTATGAGTTATGACTTTTATAATATTGTAAATTACTTCACTTAAATTTGCATTTACATAGTAAAATATAAAATATTATTCTGATAAGTAGCAACATTGTACATTGTCAATTAAATAAATCAAATGTACAACGTTTAGTTGAAATAGGATAGTAGTTAACCACACTGATGTTCGAATTTCTGACACAGAAAAAATGATTAACTGCATCCATATACCTAATATTATAATATTTATGTGTGGTATAATTGAATTCTAATAGATACTATACTATTTATACTTTTGAATTATTTTCTTAGTACAATTCCAAAATTAAATAAATTGTCAAGAGATTTTTGAGATTAATTTTGCAATTAAAAAATTTCTATGACTAAGAAATTAAATAAAAAATTGATAAATTGAATTCGTTATACTATGGTCAACAAAATTTCGAAAACTTTTAATTAGTGGGCAGTTTATTAATACATTTACGTCTTATTTTTAATTGTATTAAGAAAATTGTCTGATAAAAATAAAATAAGAATCACCATTTTTATAGAATAAAAGTCGGCTTTCTGAACAAATTATAGAAATGCAACAAAACTTAAACACCCGCGTACATTGAAAAAAATAAAGAATGCTATGCTGACATTGGTACTGTATACGGTAGACCTATTCTGTAGTTTTATTATATTTTACCAGGATATTTACACAATTCACGTTTTGTTAAGTGGAAATAGTAGGAGATTAAACATGTTTACACACTTGAAAATTGATGTGCCTCAAAGCTACATAAAATGCATCTATCATTAGAAATACAGAATACTGCAGTATAAATAAATATTAATATAAAATAAACTAACCAAGTATCAACGAACCCGAATTTTTTATTAAAACCAAAATAACACTAATTTGTTTGATATAATATTACTTTGTATTCTTACGGTTCATATACAAAATAACTATTACACAATAAGTTTGAATTTCAAGAAATAACTACAAAGTTATTATGGAGTGTAAATAAAACAAATTATTGAAATTCAGCGAGAATACTTTTTAAGTCATTTTAAGTTACTTATAATATTATTATAAGTATTTTATTTTCATAAATAACGGATAGTTTCGTAAAAATATTATAATTTAAAATTACGTTCTTTAATCTATAAGATTTTTATTTTGTATTAAACTTGAATTTAACTACATAATTGCGGAACCAAACCGGTACCAATGTTAAAACTGGAACCATTTAATAATCAGAAGCCCATACTTAATTTTTTAGCAACCGAAACTGAAATCGAAATCTCGATATTTGAAAGTAAAGGTTTTTCGGATTTTTATAAGGTATTTAAATAATTAATAAATAAATACAAAATTTATACTTAAATTACTGATCTTCATTAGATATGAAATTAATTTTAGATTACAATTTTCACTATTTAAATCTAAATAACTAATAGAAACATATAAACGTACTACGCCACGTACTTGCATAATATGTTTGACTTTAATGAGTTCACAAACCAAAATCGATATGTGCACAGAGACACTGCCGATGACTGTGATCGAGTGTATCACGATGATCTGAGTGATCAGACATATTTATATTTTTACTTACAAAATAAATTTGTTTAAATATAAATTAATTATTGATTTTAGAAAACGATAAAGGTATACTTTACCTATACATTTTAAATTTACACTATTTAATATTTTCTATGCGTTCAGAAATTTAACCTGGAAATACCGTTATGGCTTGTTGTTCACTGGTTTGAATCGAAATTTTAATTTTACATTTTAAAGAGCTGCTAAGACTGAAACCTCATTTTCTTATCTTTACGAATCGAAACCCGTGAAATAATTAAGGTTCCAGTCGTTAAATCGTTATAAGGATCCTGTCTCTGGAATTTAGATACAATATTATACAATATACATTTATAACACTACGTGATGTGTTCATACGAGATTAATGGTTATGTTTGACCTTTTATACATGTACTATATGAATTCATAAGCTAATAAAACAAATATTATAATGAAAACCAGGACGACGAAAGTTGTAAATTATTAACCATAAGCAATATAGACTATGTGTGAATATAAACTATAAATCTTAGTCTTTGATAAAGCTGTGCTCTGAAAAACAAATGAATATTTATTTGTGCTGTAGAAATATATAATAGTGTATGTATAGTAGGTGATATCTCCAAATGGCACAGACTGCCACTGCAGCATTAATAATATTACTATGTCTAATTTTTATTGTACATATTATTTAGAAGATAATAAATTGTAATTTACAGCTTCTATAATATTATAAGCATACCCTAACGAGTTTCGACCGTTCACACTAGTGGGATGTAACATTTAACGTTTTAACAGTTTTCATAAAGAAAATTGTAATAGGCGTATAATATACTATTAAAAATGCAATTATCATAAACAAAAATAAAATGGCATTAAACTATTAAAGTGCATACCCATTTGAGATTTTTTCAACATCAGTTATTACTAATTAACCACAATTAACTATATACAATTAGGATAAATACGTTAATTTTTTTTTCTACATTATGATTAAAATATTATAGTGTAGACATAATATTTTGGATGATTAATAATATTTTAAATATACATTAAGTACAGAACGTTTATTTTAATTGTTATATTATTTCATTAAACAATAGTGTTTTAATTTTCTTACTTTTACACAGTTATTATGTTGTTAAATAAAAATGAATAAAATATTACCTCCTCTCACTATTACAATCATTTTCCGACGTATATTTATATTATAATTTATAAAATGTTTAAAATATTTAATTTTATTTTTATTCGACTATAATTTAAATATTAAGTCCATTTGAAAAACTTCTTCTTATTTATTTTATCAATTGCTTACAATTAGACTATAAAAAGTATAACCGACTGTTATATTTTACAAATGTAAACAACTGTAGTTTTTATACTTTTTAGTTTTCCGTGTTATAAGAATAGTAAATATCAAAAACAAAATATTATTGACAGGAACTTTATCGTTAATGAATATTTAAAAATAATAATTGTTTGCTTGCTTTAAAAATGATTCGACCAAAAAGTGTTCTATACAGCCAATAAATACATACCCAATATAATTTATAGAAGTCTACTTGTATTGTACTATTATATTGTTATTTAAATATATTGAGTTCATGTGTTAGAATAAAAAATACATAGTCAATATACATCGATAATTCTTATATAACTGAAGATTAATATTCATTTCAAAACGCCTTACCTTTAGAATACACGGGCAGCGATGCCATCCATTTTTCTTCAAAGGATAACAAATTAAACTGTCTTCGTAGGTATATGGGCAACTGCAAGTATAAAAACATATAATACATTTTTGTAATGTAATTAACCTATAGATTTAGACATGTTTCGAAATAGTTTTCTTAACTCTAATATTGGCCTTCATCTTTCAATAATAAATTGTAATCATAATACATATATACCTATATATAATATTTTGCAGAGAATAATTTAATTTATCTTTTGTTTTGTTTCTAGATTAAAAAAAAATTATACCTAGTAAAAATATTCATTTTTATAACAATTAAGTGAAAGTCAGATAATAATAACAAATTATATTATCTGTATAACAGTGAATTTAAAGTAAGCTATAAATTATTAATCAATATATTCAATGTACACGTTATATACCTATCTATATGCATATTATGTATATGATCAATTTTTGTGATTTGAACATAATCAATCATTTTTATATCGATTAGGACGATTAGGTACCTATATACAGTTATTCACAATAAGTGTGTAAGTAATATAAACGTTGTAAAGAACTGTTTTTAATATATTAGTTAAATAATATTTATTCGCAAAATGTAATCTTCCATGCAAAGAAATTCATCAAAAATAATTGTCAAATTTTGTAATTTGTAGGTAGGTATAGGTTATATAATTTTAGAATTAATATAATGACTTACAGGTTTTTTATTTAACTTTGAAGCATAGGTATAGCATATCATAAAGTAGAAACTATTGATCAAAAACGATCGTTAAAATCTATTAAAATATAATTTAAAAAATAACTGATAAAAAAGTAAATGACTATAATAGATTTGAAGTGTATAGAGGTTTAGACATATAAAATATATTAACAACCACACAGCATTATTAAACAATTTTTTATACAGGTATAATATTATGTAGGTACACCGCATTGTCCTGACCTGTGGTTTATTCTTTGTGCTTAAATATTTTTGTAATATTGGATTCCTTAATATTTTCTGAAGAATAGCTTTATTACAACATCATGATAATGACTACATATACCTATTGAAATAGAACGACGGTAGATTAACGCTTTTATAGTACCTACCTATAATAAAATATCATCGAAACATTTTCGTCAAAATATAATCTCGATTTATCCATTTTACGTATCATTGAGCAAGTTAATATGTCATGTATACACAATAAAATAATTTATATATGTTATTTATTAACCTCCGAAATGTAACTTTACAACGGATTTAAAAATTAGTTATACGTATATAATTATCAGTTATTACTTATTGACATTGAATATAGTTTCTTCGTGGGTTTCCTACAAGTCAATTTGAAAACTTTATGTTTAAGGTCTTATGATTTTTATAATATTATATTCTACTACGTCTGTGTATTTAATTTCACCCAATATTTTCATTTAAGATGACTTTAAAAATGTTCGAGTTTGAATGAAAGTCCTAATTAACTTTTAATGATTTAAAAGGGAAAGATTTAATAGTTCCAAAAATGTGTTTCGGTCTTTGTACCAACATAATAATATTCTTATTTAATAATAGTTTAGATGCCAGCAAAAGCTAATGCTAGCCCAGTATGGAACCAATCTAAACATACTAAACATGTTGACACGGCCCTTAATGAGACCTGTAGGGTAATAACCGGATGCCTTAAGCCAACGCCACTTAAATAATTATATCCATTATCAGGGATAGCTCCACCAAGAATACGAAGATATGTGGCCACATGCATGGAGAGATACCAGAAAGAACCGGACATACTGTGCGAATGTGGCTAAGACCAATCAGATGACCACTTATTACAGAACACACTAACCCCGCCAAGATGCACGGCCGACGACTTGGCTTTAGTCAACGAAAAAGCAATAGCAATGACCACTCACTGGCTAAAACAAAATATTTAAACATTTATTTTATATTTTATATTCATATTATTTTAACCTACTTATTTTTATATTACTTTATGTAGGCATTTATTTATTAATGTAATAGCATATAGCCCCAGCACCGGACACGATAAGAAGAAGAATAATAGTTTATATACCTTCATTAAATAGTGCAGGTAACGAAACGTTTTCAAATTAAATAAAAATATCTGGCTGTTTATTTTAGTGAGTACCTATAGACATTAATTATTTGTTATTTATATAAAATTATAACAATCTCGTTCAATAATATTTTAATAATAAATTACAATTTATTATACAATTAAACCACTGTTATATTATTTTGATATGGTAGAAATGAAAAATGTATAGTAGATACAAAATACTACTATTATTACAATATAATAAATTTATAATATTTACAATACAACTAATTGCACATTTTCTAACAGGCTGTAACTAAAATGTAATTAATTATTTTATATAATATATATTATAATATAGCTATCTATACGTTTTATATATGTTTTGTTAAAGGAATTATTTGAGCATTTGGTAGGTTTTGTTTAAAAAATAAATATTAATAATAATGCACTTTACTCGAACATTAAGTAATTGGTTTTTCCATGAATGAACCTTTTTAGAGAACTTAAACGTTTATATCTAAAAAAAAAGATAATTTATTATTTTACTCAATAACTATACCAACTACGAAGTTAGAACTAAATTGAAATGTATCTCACATATAAAATTAAAAATAACAATAATACATTATACTTTCACTTTCCTCGTGGAATTATAAAAAATGTTAAATTAAAAATCGTTAGATATTAAATAAACGATAAAAATAAACATAAATTCTCATTTTCTAATATTTCCGGATAACGTTGATATAAAAACATTTTAAGTGGCACCTATGGGCTATTATATAGGCCATAAGCCCCTAAAATATATTTATCTGTATAAAGAGCTGTTAAATAGTATAGATACCCATAAAAGTAAAAAAATAAAACATTTCACAACCATTTTTATTACAGCGTTGTGCACTTATGAATATGCATAAACCACAAATGTACATAAATGAATGTATGCTCAACTTAAACCAAATGAAAAATACTAAAAAGCAAATGTCTACCATTGCATCTCAACTAGAATTACTATCAATATTATTTACATTGTGACGTAATTGTATACATTACCTAACTATTATAGTTTGTACCTAATAATATAACAATTCGCAATCTGTGGTTCTTGAACGGGGCTGGAAGCTCAACTTTTAATATTTGTTCTTATTATTTTCTTTTTACACATATTTCAAATAATTGTATATTAAATGCAATCTTATTATTAGAAAATACGAACAATTATACATTTTATATCATATTCGTATGGAATATTTACTTTACCGAAGATAGACGGCGGCTCAAACCCATGGATAATTTATACATCATAGATTGATAGGACATCGGCCGCTTGGACACACGGTATAAAGCTAACCGAAAATAATACATATTACCACTATGGTTACTTGTGGTTATAGTAGTGGTTTATGGTTAAACCATGTTATCAACAAAGACAATACTGCAGATAATCATGGTTGGATGATACAATTTTTTCGACGTAATCTTTTATCACAAGCTATAACCGAATATAACCAACGAGGTAACATCTATTTACGTCTTCAACTCAGGTCCTACCTATCCATGTATATATTATCTATGTTCAAGTGACCAAAACGCAAAGACCTAAACTCATAAGTCATAAGTCTAGGTATTCAAGTTGGCTGGTATTTATACAGTGGTATTTTAGTGTTTAACCGTAGTTACTAGTATTATATTGTGTTTCATAAAATTAACGGTTGTACACTTGTACCTTGTAAAAATTTGAAAATAAAGTTTCTTATAACTAGTACCTAAGTAATAAGTAGCAACTACATTTAACAACTAATCTGACATTTACCGTTTCCACGAGTGTCGGGAGCAATACAATCATGGATAATGGTGAGTACCTATATATATTATTCATTTCACTAAAAGTATGTATAAATATTTATAAGCATATGACTAATGTAAAAAACTATTGTAGAACCTATTTATTTTGACATAAATAATACATTAATATATCATCTTAAATCTTAATCCTTTTGAGTATTGACAAATCCAATGCAATTATTGAAATGTATCAATTTTAATTTATAAAAACCCAGATATATTAGATGACTTAATATTTATCAACTATTTAACCGTAAGTCAACCGTAGAATTTTTTTTTTTGCCTTATAATATTTAGTGCTACTGCCACACCAACTGTACCTATACGTCTGTACCTGCATAACAACGATATAATTAATATATATATTATATTTTTATGCATAAATTTGTTCAGATTTTCCATCAAATTTAAATATGATTGATCACTGATCGACGGGATAAAAAACAACGAAAACAAAACCGTCGTGCATTCAAGTCCTCCCGGACGATTATCAACCGGTCATCCCAGTTCGCGAAGAAAATATTATATGTATTGTATAATATAATAATATTTTCCTATTTAATATTTTCTTCGCGAACTGGGATGACCGGTTGTTAGCGATTACGGCAAATCCATTAAAATTTCTGTGGGGTGGGGGCTAAGTCCCCTTAGCCACCCCACGATTTTCGCCTATGTTAAGATAACCATAATATTATACCATGACAAGCCATGCGGTCGGTAGATACCTACAAGCATGACGCGCGTATTCTCGTTTGCCGGTTTATCGGAGATTCTGTTCGCAAAATAATAATAATAATAATAATATAACGAACACTGACCGCGTCACAGCGGTCGGTCGCGCTGGCGTTACGCGACGCGATCGAGAAACCCGTGTCGCGACCGTTTTGTATACTCCGTGGCCCGGCATTCGTCGCCGTCGGCGGGTGGGGACATGGCGGCGGCGGCGTAGACTGATAACGACCGCCACCACCACCGCCGCCACGGCCGCCGCCGCGCCGCCGATCGGAATGCGGCGGCTGCGGCGGAGTGTTAAGAATGCAACCGATTCAAGATGATCAACAGGTGCATGTGCGTGCGTGAGCTCGTGGTCTTGTGTCGTAAATCGTAATTCGTGGCCGCCACCGGAGCCGCCACTCGGGCAGTTCGTTCCCGTGCGCTGTTATTGGTGGCGCGTATCGTCGCGCGTCTACTCTACACGCTCTCGCGTTATCGGGTGCCGCCGTTTCCGAATAATAATAATATTAAATCCATTGGTATCTTATTTAGACATAATAATACAAACGCTCGACAAACGTATTTGAATAATATCAATACAGTGACTATCGTTAGCTTTTATAATATTATAATACACGACGTTGTAGACTGTAGTTATTTACCGGAAAAATCGGTAGTTTGTTTTTGTTTTTCTTTTAGTCTCGCTGCTTATCTCTCGCTCCCGTTCGAGTCGGTGACAGTTGTGATCGAAGTGTGTTGTGTGTAGGTATAACCGTTCGCTACGCGCGCTCGCCCGCCCGCC
>WHPZ01584200.1:0-10458 GCA_016617965.1 Macrosiphum rosae | reverse complement strand
TACTTGGTAAATAGTCTATAAATATATATATAATACAATATTGAATTGAAAATTTCAATTGCATATTATAATTTATATATTATTATGTACCTATATAGTGATGTATTACGTCGAGAGTGCATCATTTAATCGCTTTAGAATAGGCATCTCTGTACAAGTTTATTATTATACCCACAATACTATACCTTTATTGTGCGTTTATCATTATTTATTCTCATTGTGATTACGACGACGACGACGAGCTCGCAAATACACTTTTTGCAGTGGGAATTTGAGGGGAAAAAATATGTTTGGAAATTTCGCTCAGGCTCACCTGTGCACGCGCACGCGGCGGTGGCGTGGTGCCGATGGCGGACGAGCAGAAAATCGATGGCTGGCGGGGAGGGGAGGTGGCGCACAATAGAATCGCGTCGGCGAGGTGTGGCGGGGGAGGCTGCAGGGGAATGTTGCACTCGAGTTAATTATTGCGGTGAAACCGACGCGCAAAAAAATATAAAAACACAAAAGGGGGGTGTCGGGGTGGCGGCGGCGGCGGCGTCGGCGTCGGTAGGCGCGTCTCGGGCGGGGGAGCGGATAGCCCGGGCACCCACCGCCGCGCCGGCGGCCGACGGGGTTTTCGTCCGTCGTCGCGCGCGCGGCGGCGTCTGTGTCACCGGGGGCCGCGACCGCGCGTGTGAATTGGTCAGAGGTGGCCGGGTCGGGAGCCAATGGCAGCACACCGGGCGCCCCGGTCGCTATGGTGACGGCGGTGGAGGGGAGCGGCGGCAGCAGCACCGTCGCCTTCGCCGTCGTGTACGCACGCCGCCGCCGCCGCGCACCGGTCTCCCCGGTCGGGTCTACTAACCTAACCCGGTGGCCCGCGGGTCAGTTCACTCCGATCTGGGATCGCGGCCGCCAGGTCTCCGAAAGGTCAAAAATCCGAAACGATCGTCGTCCGTGCCGCCACGTTTCGCGCGTGTGAATTTTATTCGTCATCCGAAATCTGTTTTTTCGTTGTTTTTATTTGATTTTTTTTTTTCGCTCGCCACTGATCGATACCGAGACAAAAATTATCACTAACGAAATCGGCGAAAAAAAAAGTGTGTTCTACCGCGGAGCGTTTGCTGGCGGGAAAATAATACAGTTTGTTCACTCGTCTCGCGTTTCTATCGGTAAAACAAAAAAGTCGTTTGTTCAGTGTTTTTTTTTTTTTTTTCGCCGACCACAACCTCAACAGTCGGACAGCGGTACATCGCGTGCCGAGGCGCCTGGCGGTTTTCCGCGCGGCCAGCGACCGGCACCACCTGCACTGCCGCCAAGTCGGGGCACCAGCCCGACAGTCTCAGCAGCAGCTCAGGTGCACACCGGCAAGCACCATTATTATTCCGCATAACGGCCTCGCGGTGTGTCGCGCGGCGGTAGGCGGACTATGCACCGTGTCCGGTGGCGGAGGTCCCGGCATGACGGGCGTCGGCGGCCCGACCGGCGGATCGGCCGCGCCGCCGTCGCACCAGGGTCCGCCGCACGGCGGGCCGCCGGACCTGCTAGCCAGTGGACACCACCACGATCTCGGCGGGTTCACGCGGAGCATGTCGCTGGTGACGCCGGCGTGGCGCGACCCACCCACCGGCGGCCACCATCTGGACGAGCCGCAGCAAAGCACCACGCCGGGGACGGCCAGCTCGCAGTCCGGCGGTTCGCTGGTCACGCTCGGTGGACAGTGCGATAAGAACGGACAGAACATCGAGTGCGTCGTGTGCGGTGACAAGAGCAGCGGCAAACACTACGGACAGTTTACTTGCGAAGGTCAGTGCGGTTTACTGCGTACATTTCGTACACGCATAATATTATTGTATAATAATAATATATTATGCGATCGATTTATAATTAATATTATTATTTATAACGAGTTTTAAAAAGATAATTTTTCGTTATCTAAAGGCACGTTGGCTTGATGAAATGTCAAAAAAAATTATAAGTGTGCGATTATATTATAATGTACGATTCATAAAAATTCAAACGATTTTAGATCGACGTATAAGATCACGAAAATAAAAAAATAATTTGCCACCTATAGAGATTTTACGCGTACCTTATTGTGTTGTTATTCGATTGAAAAATAAATATTTTTCTTCTCGACCGCCGCGTGGCGGGAAAACGCGCTAAAAATCCTACGCATATATTCGATTGATCTTTCAACGGACGTACACGATAAAAATCAGCCTATATAAAAAACATATTATATTTCGTTTCATTACATTAATTCTTTGAGCTATACATACAGCAGGCTACAGGCAAACGTATTCTATAACATATAATTAGTTCTGATAATATAATATTCGCGAGCGAGTCGATCGTCTTGACTGTTGTCGAGACGGCTTCGTAGAGGAAAATATTACGAAAAGCGATAAAAAAAAAAAAAAAAGCTGAAACTGCTGGCGACGACTTATCCGCTCGCTACTTACGGCGATAACCGCAAAAAAGGTAATATTGATAAAAATATGATGATAATAAAATTTAATACGGCCCGGCGCGGTTTCCGATCGCGCGCCGCTGAGCACATAATATTATACACACGAACACGCGCGCGCGCGCGCCAGAACCGGATTCCTTTGGGTCAACCGGTCGGCGGGTCATAACCCGACGTGTGTCTGCTGCCACCGACGCCGCCGCCGCCGCCGCCGCCTCATCTGAGTGGGTTTGTTTTTTGTGTGCGCGACCGACACCCGCCCGCGACGGATATATAATAATAATAATAATATATATAATACGCCGCCGCCGCCGCCCCTCGGAAATGTAAACATCGCGACACGCGCGCGAGGTGATCCGAACTCGATTCCCCGGGCCTTTGCTAAAAAAACGATAATAATATTATAAAATTCGCGACAAATCAATGGGCATAATATATTGTTATAATTCTAAATTTATCTCAAATTTTATTGTGACATTGTCGTGAAGCCGCGTTGTGATGAAGAGCCAAGTGTGAATTCGTTAAATAAATTAATATTGTCGGACACGCGCGAGATGATCCGAACGCGAGTCCCCTGTGCTAAAAAAATGATAATAATACTATACAAATCGCGACAAATCAATGTGCAAAATGTATTATAATTTTATTGTGATTGTGTGATGAAAAGCCAAAGTGAATTCGTTAAATAAAATATATTGTCATTCTCCGCGTTCAAAATAATATATTAATTATCGATCGCAGCCGCGGCGGCGTCGGTCACTGCCGCGGGGTAATAATAATTTATTACAAGTACATATATGTTTGGGTATTCGGCCGATTCCTTTATTAGAGTGGTTAAAGATTTAGGTTATAGGTATTATAATATTATAGTATAATATGTAGGTTGCGATAGGCAGATACCTACACGGGCATATATAAAAATGACAAAATTTCCGGGAAAAATCACTGGAAAAATCGTACACTATCTAATATATATATATTATAATATAGTAGCGCGTGTTCTCATAGTAAATTTATTATAATTAGTGATTTATCGTAAATTCAAAAATAACACACTTGAAATCGTATGTCGCCGCAATCGCAGAGAAACACGTTTTTTGTTTACTGCAAGCAATAATAAATTGATAAATGTCAAACACATATTACACAAGTTTTCATGACTATAATAATAATTATTCAATAATATATAAAAAAAAAAATAATAACCTCTTGTCGGTTTTATTTCGTTGCTCGTCTTCCAACACTAAAATCATATTTAAAATATGTAATTTATTTCAAAAAACATATTACCCATCATATAGTTGAGATATTAATATTAATAATATATGGGTATAATTACCTGTACATTTGACATGACATTATTTTTAAATGCACATATAATTACGATCGGGTTTACTGCACGTTACTGCAGTTGAGGAAAAAATGATATCAGTAAATATAATTTTATTGCAAAATCGGCCACGTTCGTAGGTGTACGAATTATCATTACACCTATATACATATACCTCTATATATATTATACGGATATTGCAACGGTATAAAAACGCGTTTTTTAAATATTTCCGACGAATTTTTTTTTTTTTATCATGTTACCCATACACCCAAATATCAATGTACTGATAAATAGGTACCTACATGATATTATGTAAATTTTTTGAAATTCGTTTGACCGCACCAACCTGCAGCGATTGGACGCGAGCTGGCAATCACACCTCAGTATTTATATATAGGTACACACGTTAAATATAGGTACTGCTGCTAGCAGTATGGATTAAAGTGTAAAATCGACTAAACGTTTTTTTTTTTTTTTCAAATCGCGGTAGACCGTGTCCAATTTGTCACCGTTCTTGTTTTGGTTTCATTCAAACACGAGCGATTTCCATTGATACCACCCATATGCATAATAAGCGTACCTACACCTATGTTGCAGTGTTTTTTTTTTCTGTTTTTATACAACTATGGTGAGACCATACACTAAGGTCGCAGAGGGATTTAACTCGAAAAAAAACTTAAAATGTATACCTAATATCTAACGCCTCCGCACGCAGTCAACGCGAAAACACGAGCATGCGGTCTGCAACCGGTTGCGTCGTTGCAACATAATATAAATGTGAGTGTGTGTTCGTGTACGTCGCTGTGTCTGTGTCAGCTGTGTATAAATGTATAGGTATAGGTAATAGCAACGTTCGATCATATCGCGGCCGTGGTCGAAAAAAATCAAATCATCGGGCTGGTGATGTTTTTAAATTTCAATATTATGATAATAACCGATTGATTTTGAAAAACGATTTTGAACTGAATATATATTTTTGAAACGATTTAGTGTGCCTCTCTAAAATCGAAATTGTATACATTAAATTTTCAATCAGATATAGATACCTATACATACGTATTATTCGTATTAAACTTTTAGCCGAACAAAAAAAGAGTTGATCGAAAATAATACAGTCGCAATAACTCGCCGTTGTATTGTTTACAAGCTAACATAAGCACTTTCTTCGACTTTTACCACATAACACATAATATATATATAATATGTTTTCGTAGAAGGACGATCACATTATATTATATTATACATTTATGCCCCCGCGGGCGAAAATCGGAAACTATTTTTTTTTGCTTCTTTTTTACACGCATAAAATATATATATCATACTTGTCGGTAATGCATATTATAACGTTCAAAAACGCTCTTGCAGGGAGGTGATAATATGCGGTGTGTAGTACGTTATATATGTATACCTGTTGCAGATACACATTATGCACTGTGAACAACCCCTCGGCAACGATGATTTGTCGGTTTCCGATGGAAATGTTAATTTTCGCATTAACCTTTATTATAGTCGCTGCAACAGGTGCACATTTTAATATAATATGTGTAGATACTACAATAATTTGCAGCCACGTTAATAAACCGAAAAATTATCTATCCAGATCGATGGTCAATATTTTTCAATTCACAAAACTACAGTCTCACAAAAACCCACTGCTGCAGAGTACTAAACATTTTTGAAAATAATTACTATACAATTGTATACCTATTGGTTTTTTTTTATCGATATTTAATGTACGTAGGTATTGAGCATGCGATAATATACCTAATGTAACGGAAATATGTACACAAGTCAGATATAATTATATAATATAGGTACGGTTTTCCTGTGAATAACCACTTGAACACGTGCCCTTAAAAAATGTATATAATGTATATATATAGTTTGACATAAATATATCGTGTTACTTGTAAACGATACCTGCTGGTTTACAAATATGTACCTAATGTATAGTACCGATGTATTGGTATACTATATATATATATGTTTATGGTATCTATAATATTATAATACTACTGCAGGTATATGCGTTCCCGTTCAAAATCTGCGACAGATGAAAGTACCTACATAAACGACTGCAAATTAAATACAAAAATTGCGTGTTCAAGAATAATATAATATGCTTTAACTTAATTATTATGTTTCCGTTTACGCGCTGATTATTCCTATATATGTATGATATTAACTATATAACTACCTCGGCAGTATATTAGTATAATAATAGGGCAGACTCGCATAATATCCTTCTATATAATAATATAATATATGGGTAGATATTTCGCTACTAGTATACATATAATTAAACACGCGAAATCACCTCGTCGTCTGAATAGAGCCGTCCCGACGATTTCTGTTTGAATAAAAAACGGCACCTTATCCGTCTTGTACTTCTTATATTGTATCATGTCTTTATACCATCAACTCTTTATGCCTGGGTACAATAATAATAATAATAATAATAATAGTCGGGGTAGTATATTCACGCTTGGTTTTTATTAAACAACTCGATCCTAGCGGAGATTTGAGAGGAGTGACGGAGAGAGAGAAGTGATAAACGGAAACAAAAAAAACATTTTCACCCCCCTTTTTATAATAATGCGACCACTTTTCATAAGGTTTTTACACTCGTGTATTAGCGTATATACACGAATTGTTGTCGTTGTACCACCGACTACCTACGCCGTTTCATTTAAAATATTTATTTTTTTGTACTCCCGTTTTTTTATAATAATATATAATGACCAGGCCGAGGACGACACACAAATGATAATGACGATAATAATATAAACCGCATTTCAGATGCCAGGCCGGTCGGTCCCGGTCGTATAACGAATCCCGCACGACGAGAGCATATACCCTTCATTATCACAATAAGCAGCTATAGCAGTTCATTTCTCTCTCTCTCTCTCTCTTTTTTTCCCGTTTTTTATTATTATTATTTTTTTTGTTAACGTGATCTTTTTTTTTATTATAAGTTCCCCCTCATCGTGTCTCAGTCCCGGGCACGAGTCCGACGCGTACCTATACCTATATATGTATGTATATACTATATATACCTACTATGTATATGCAGTATGTACCACCCGTTTTGTTTGTATATACGACGCGTTTTAATTGTGCTGTTTTGTCGTCGAGGGCGGCGGCGGCGGCGGCCGAGGTGGTGTCTCTTAATTAGCCGGTACAGTGAAACTATCGTGTAATATTAAACGCCCCGAGGGCTTGAGAGGGGGGGGGGCGGAGGGTTGGAAATAATAAGCCACGAGGCGCGGTGAAGTGGAGAGATCTGAAAGACTGCCGCCACTGCGTGTAACCTGACCGTGGTGGAAAAAAAAGCACAAAAAATCGGGGTAAAGGGTCACGTCGACAGAAGGGTAAAGTGTATGCTCGCGTACCTATGTCGATGGTGGTGTCTGCCGAGGTATATACGGTATAATAATAATATGTATATAGATGGGTAGGTATAGGTAGGTGGGTGGGTTGGTGTTATTAAAACGAGTGCGTAACTGATTAAAAGAGTTAATTCTGCGTAATCAAACAACGGTATAATATATGCGGTGTACACGCAATGCACTGCATCGCACGAGATAGTAGAATATATTATAATAATATGACTTAATGTTATACGTACAACGTGTATTATTAATATTTAAAAAAAAAATAAATGTACCTATTAAAGGAGAAATAAAAAAAATTGGCAAAGATATCTGTTGAGTCATAATTGAATACAATATATTATTATAATATTAAACGCAGTGCCGCGCGTATACACTTTATATTCATTTTATATTCGTATAATATTATATTATATTGTTTAGGTATACAATAATGTGTAATAGATGCTATAAACAGACTTACAGCAGCATATAGGTACTGCATAAAATATTATACCGAGTTTGCATATCATATATATCTACACCGTGCGATATTGACTTTTTTCAGTTTCACCTTCGACGAGTGAATATTCTAAAACGTTGTAGTGTTCACTGTAACCTAAATATATATTATATTACAATAGTCGATACGGCCAGGTGTATAATATGTATGATTTTCGGTAGCTAAAACATTTTTATCGTAACATTGAATAATATATTCAACGACTTTGCATTGTGTGCATAACGTCTGTATAATATAAACGTACCTATTATCAGCCAACACGTCGTACAGTGTGTGTAGTAGTTATTAGTATACATATAGTTATACCAATGTGTAATATTTTATCATCACCGCGCGAGACCTTTGAGAATATCGATTTAATGGAACAAGGTCCGATGATATTATAATAATAATAATAATAATACTTATTATTATTTTTTTACATCTTTTAATTAATATAAATTTTTTTTAAACATTATTATTATATATCTTATCGGCCGGTTAATACGCACATCATCGAATATTTCACGTACTCGAACATCGCTCATCTAATTATATAATTATCATCGTACATACTTTATCATATTGTATTTTAGACGTATAATATTATAGGTGGAACTGAGTACGTATTATATATAATATATACACATAGGTGTATATAAATCTCGACCGTGGCGGCAGGGGAAACGCCTCGTGGCCCGATTGATTCGAACTGATTTAAACTCTGTGTATAATATACATCGCTATTATTGTATTATATTCATTACAATATTATAATTCAATCCATTATGAGTGCTTAACGGGCGTCTGCCATAACCGCGCTGAACCACTTGGTTTTCTATATAGGTATATCAGATACCATCTGAAAGCGAATAAAAACGAGCATTATTAGGTGTAGGTGCAGATATAGTAGGTACCTGTACATAAATATTGTAAATTATTTTTGTAAATAATATATTCTGCAGTTTTCGTTAATATTATACACGCAGTGGAACCTCCTCTAACGGACACTGCCCTGCAATAGCGGACGATTTTTTTTTTGTAAACGGACACATTTTCACCACCTTCCAATATCAAAACCTCCGAATAGCGGACATTGTTTCAATCGTTTATAATGGATTCAATGACATTAAAGCTTCAAACGGATGGCGTTCAAGTGAAAAAGTGCTGCTTTTTGTCGACAACGCAGCTCCTC
Source organism: Macrosiphum rosae (assembly GCA_016617965.1). Lineage (NCBI taxonomy): Eukaryota > Metazoa > Arthropoda > Insecta > Hemiptera > Aphididae > Macrosiphum > Macrosiphum rosae. Next base: position 1,608 of record WHPZ01584200.1, on the reverse strand, counting down.
ATCCCCACCTTGAACCAAAAAATGTCGAACATAATTACATTTATATTATTTTATATTGCATTTTTATGACAACATTATATGTAATTTAATTTACCACGGCACAAATGTTTTCATTTTACACATGATCCTTTATGGATTTCAAACATTTTGCGAGCAATAATATAATAAGTATAGGTATATACTAGTATACCTATACTATATTAGTGTAAACAATCCACCCTTTTTTATATATTCGCCACTCAGAAATGTTTGTCAAAATGATGTAGGTCATGCCAAAGATAAGGCTCATATTATATTTGTTTCGTTATTGTTGTGTCCATCATCTGCGCTATCGGAGTATAAAGTTATAGAATATATAGCGATATTATATTAGTATCTATATTACATTCTTAGCAGATAATATACCTACGCATTTAACGAATTGTCAAAAATTTAACTCTACCACAATAATGTATACAAAATATAACATTATATATTATAATAGCTTATTATGTAACGTAATTACGGGTGGGTCTTTTGCATAATAATATTATACCTCGTATGGGTATAGCTAGGTGGGTTTGAGGGGGGGGGACTTAGCCCCCGGCCAAATATTTCCTTAGAATATTCCTCCAAATATTTCCTACCTCCCAGATGAAAAATATAATAAATCTCAGAATTTCGTGTTTGATACATCAAGCCCCGGTATCCGGTATACGGGTGCTATTATTCGATTGTGGCGTAAAATAAAATTCGATGTTTTAAAAAAGTGTGATACAAACAATATTTCGATCAGTCTATTACAGTTTATTACCTATTCAAAATGCATGCGATAATAATAATATAATGCGTAAGTACTATAAATCACAATGATGAGTTGTTAAAAAATGATTACTAATCGTCTAACGAAGTACAATATAACATAATAGACGGATAAAAGTGTCATTAAAAAAAATATTTTTTTTCTCTAGAATGATTAATAATATTATATAGTAGTTATACATATACGTATCATATTATTATAACGGTAATGAATATTATAGTTTTAATAAAGGTCGAGGTGCATTTTTTTATTTAATAATAACGTCATTGGGCGTTAAAAGCGGGCTAGTGCGATGTTGTCATGTTTGAGTCGAACTTGACCTATTATTGGTTATGAGTGTTTAAAGTTTAGGTAAGAAGTGTAAGGTGACACTGGCAGGGTAGTAGACCGTCGAAATGTCAGTCCACTAATTAACTACTTATTCGGAAATCGATTTTTAAATAATATAGAAATTCTCTGAAAAATATTCTCACTTGGACTGTGAAATTAAAAACGTATGCTGATGTATAAAAAATAAAAATATGAACACTTTTTTGAGAAATGTGCTAATGATGAGTACTATATATTACAGGGATCGCTGCAGTATATTATACTATAATATTATCGATTTTTATGTGCCAGTTCTTCGACAATAACGCCAAATAAAATATGGCTCGTACAAACACGCGCTTGAGCCTCTATTTGTAAGTCCACCTCTGCACGCCTAATACACCTAATATTGGGTAGGTATATAAGATACACATCGGAAGCATAGGCGTGCGCACGGGGCGAGCCGGTCAAGCCCAGGCTCGACCTGAAACTTTTTA
>WHPZ01584196.1:0-10394 GCA_016617965.1 Macrosiphum rosae | reverse complement strand
AAAAAATGCTAAGAGTATTTATGCAACACAAGGTTTTGACAAAATCGATTTTATTTTATTGCGTCGTAATTCAAAGATGAAATGAATATAAATAGGTACTTGAAATGTTCACAAAACTATTTATTTTATCATTTTCTGGACATGATATAATTCACAAAATATTTCGTCTCTTTTTGTGCTATTTATAGGAATTTGACATTTTCGAGTCGTTGTTAGTTTGATATTATTATATAAATGTTAATAACAATTCTATAAGATATTTTAAGTTTTACTGCGCAATACGTAGGTATATTATTATTATATTTCCTACACGTGCCATCCACAATACAGCAGAACGTTTTACCTGGTATTTTTTCAAGTATCAATTAGATGTCGTAAAACTATTAATCACGCTAATAATTCAAAAGTATTTTACTCGTATTATAGAGAAAATAGATCTCTATATTCCTTGTTATTTTTTTTTTTATTAATGCTTTTTTTTTGTATCGGTAGTTCGTTGTTATTATTTGTTGCTATTACGACAAATTGGAAAAATTATTGTTATGACGTATTTTTAGACTAACGCTGGACCATCATCTTGATGGAGAGAGCTTTGTCGTGTATATAGTATAGTGCGAAAACGAATGTTTTCAGTTTTGTATTTTTATCACGAGTAAAAGAAAACAATTTTCGATCGAACAAAAGCTAATGTTATTTTAACACTAGAGGAAACACGTATTATATGAAACATATAGAACCTTTCAGCTTTTAGCTGAGTTAGCTATGTAAAGCTGTACATAAAATAAACATAATAATAATATACACCTAGACAGTTTCGAAATGTAGCTGAATTAAATATTGAATAATATGCATTCAGTATTTAGTTACATAGGTAGGTAATATACATATAAAGTTGAATGACTGAGAAATTCTGTAACAGTTAATTGACAGTATATAAGTTTATCTTTAAATTATAATATACAGTTTCGATCGTCAGTATACTGTTCATTATGTCATGCAACTATCTAAGGGACTAGAGAAAATATAGGTCACGACAATACCAATATTCACATTTGACGGACTAGGAAAAAAAAATGTGATTAATATTTAATAAAAAAAAATATGTAAGTAGGCATAGGCATAGTGCGCTTAAATAAAATAATATATTTTAATAATTATGTAAAATGAAAACAAAATATTATTATAATCTATTATTCTCTAAGTATTTTATGTTATAGATAGTGTAATATACATATTATGACATAATTTTTATGAATGCAATATTATAATTTACAGTGTCTTATGGTTGAACCTCGTTGGACTCGGAATTTTAGGCGTGTCAGCGTCATTAACGATGATGCCAGCATTTAACTTCATCTTATCCAGTGCAATGTAAGTTTCACATATTGTGTAATAATATTATTCTCATAATATAGGCATGGGCGCAATCAAATTAGGCTAATTGTTTCTTGGGGGCTGTAGGGCTGATAAAATGTATGTCAAACGGCTCACATCCCCCATTTAGTATACCTTGACAATTTCTGCGTCTTACAAGATGTTTACGAAAACATTTGATTGGGACATTGTAGTATAATAATAAGCGTGGACTGCTCTGTGCGAGAGGGGGTATATCCGTACAGGGGTTGTACACCACACACCCGTCTACGATAAAATAATAAGCTATGACGCAAAATAAGGAACGATAGGAAATAGTGGTAGCTGAAATCAAAAAGAAAATAATTGGTAATGGACGAATGGACGATACCGCCCGAATTGAGATAATATTGTCATTAAGATGTCAGCCCACTATATTTTTGTATTTTGTTTTTTTTTCTCTCTCTATATATGACCCACACGAAATAAAGCGAATTTCTGTTCGACAAAATACTATAGTTTTGTTAACTATAATATTAATAATACAATTTTTAACATTAAATTGAATTGAATTGACCTATTACCATAATTAAAGTTAAAAACATTATCAGTATTTATACGTTAGGATTTAAATTTCCTGTGAAATGATGATAATTTTTTACATGCTTACCTACTCATAAATTTGAATTCAAATTGGTCAAATCACTCAAGTATTAAACCTAACAACACAAGATTAGTTTTGTCGAACGCAAATTTGCTACATTTCACTTAGTATAGACGTATAGTACTACAGTCCTATAGGGAGAGTCGGAGAGAAAACAAATATAGTGCACTGACCGCTGACATGCTTTTAATGGATATTTTACATTTTTAGTACCAATATGTGCTGACAACAAATTAGTACATAATCAATTATTTTTTTTTAGTTACAGCAGCTGTGGTTTTGTTAGGTAATAGTGAAGTTGACAAAAAAATAATTCTTATCAGTTGTAAAAAAATCGTATCATAGCTTATATTTTAAAAACTATTATGTCAACAATTTTTTTTTATTATAAACGTTTTGGGGAGCTCTATGAGATTTTGGCCTAACACTCCCCCCCTATCCCTCATACATAATTGTGCTTATACATATGTATATTTTATATAGTGTAAGAATACCTATCAGAGTATAGGGTAAAATGTAGGCACACTGGTCACTGACACACTGTACAGTTAATAATAATTTAATTTTAATGGACACTTTTGTTTTTAGAGAAAATGGATTTCAAGAAAGCGTTTCTACATTTGGAACTGTCGCCGGATTTTGGTCTTCAGCCTATTCACTCGGGTACCTACAATAATATTGTTATTGTTATAAAATGTTTGATTACAACAATTTTTAATATAACTATTTATTTTTTGTTCAGTGATATGACCGGTCCATCATTGGGAGGCGTTCTTTTACAACATTTCGGGTTTTCTATATGCATGACCACAATGGGTCTGTTTTGTTTGGTAGTGGTAAGAAAAAAAATTACTATACTCAGTGCCAGCCATTTTGTTATTTAATAATTATATGTTCTATTTAAAAGAATATCATATTTATATATAATTGAAGTTTAAGTTGAGTTATTTTTAAAAACAAAGTATTATCATTAAACATTGACGTTTACCTCTGTAATGACAATTACTTATTGTTAAAGTATTTGAAATATATGCGTGTATTATAGTGCGTTTTTGTAATAACCTGAAACCAGAAAATATATCCTGTGCCGTAGCTAAAGGGAGTGTCAAAGTTTAATCACTTTTTATTATTGGACGAGTCTTGTGAGGGCTTGTGTGGTGCGTGGGGAGCCGTTGTTTTTATCAGCATATATTTGAATAGAGAATAACCTTATCCTTTAGAAAATTCAATTAAGGATATCGAATGTTCTATTGATTTTATTGTAAAGGAACAATATTAAATTGTATTATTGTTTTAAATAATACACGTCGAAGATCAAACTATATAGGTACCCAACGAAATTTCGAAATTCAATCAAATTATAGCCTTTATGAAGTTATAAATTATAATTGGTTTATTGTACTTAATTTTATGTTCTTTTAAATTTTTTTTTCATTTATTGGATGTATACACTATTTAATTTTAATCTCTATTTATCGTTTAATTATTTTGGATAATTAATAAAGTTTGTTGATGCTCAATTATGAATAAATAATAATATCTATCTTATATTCGTCTCCAACTTTATTAAACTGTTCAATAAAAAGTATTTTAACCACTCGCATTAAAGTAAAAATATTATATAATATCTACTTAAGTAAAGTCAACTTTTCTTCCACCCATAGAGAAACAAATAATACAGATTAATAAAGATGTCATTGTTATGACATTTAATCTTTAGATTTTTTATTCATATTATGAAAGTGGTTTTTTGTAGCTCTATAATTCTACAAACAAATAAACTATTGAAAACGAAATATCAGACATTTTAAACACATTAAATATTTTTAACGAATTTAGTTAATATCGCATATTATTATAATATGCGATCGTAGCTTATATTCCGTATAATTAATAATAATTGTTTTTTTTTTATTTTTTAGGGTGTGATTTCGATTGGGTTTTTTGGTCTTGTGAAAAAAAAAAAAAAACGTCCGAGAACGATGTCGGACAAAAGTCCACTGAACGATCCGAAAATTATACATCCACGGTATAATTCACTGAACGACGATCGTGGTGGATCATTGATGATTTCCAATCATTCATCCAAAACCGAAACCACTGAAGTGTAAATTAAATCTGTGAGTAGCATAAGTATAAGACAATAATATAACTAAATTAAGTATCTGGTAGATAAATAATTATTAATTTTATATTTCAGGTTAACCGTTCTACCTGTGTCGAAAGTTCCATTTTGTATTTGTTCATTTTTTTCGGCAAAAGGAGGATACGCTGTAATAGCTCATTTTTAGAAACTATCTTTATTATTCCAATTAGTAAATAATTATAGTTGATAAATTAATTTACTTCAATAATTATACTTAACCTTAACATTTTTTCGAAAAATATTTATAGTATGTAAAATTAATGTTTTAGTATTAATTATTTTAAACTATAATATTGCTAATTGTATGTGAATTAGATAAGTATTTTTTTAGTACACGTTTATTCTATTTTTCATCATATTTCTTAATACCTATATTTTAATATTATACAAAATGTTGCATTTTCAATGACTGATTGTATGAATCACAACAAATAAAACAATATTTTGTTTGTAAAAATAAATATAAATATTACTTTATAATATAATACTTATATAGTTCTATATATAATAAATATATTGTATTATGCAATTATTGATTTTTATCATTTCGAATGATTTAAAAATTAACGCAAAATAATTAGTTTAAATCAACAGTATGAGTAACGAATAGAAGATATTATAGTTTGTGGAGCAGAACTTAATTATTACTTATCGTACAATAAGATGATACGATGTATAATTATTTTCTTTGTTTTATACTTTTATCGCAATAACAGCTTTATGATCGAAAAAAGCAATTACCTATAGTCTACAATTTCGCAAGTCTCAAACGCAAGAAAAAAGTTATAACAAATACAAAGCATTATAGAAATGACTATAAACTCTTAATTGTGTACCTAGGTATTAAGTAACTCCATTTTTATAATGCTTAAAATATCTATCTATATTTTATTGAGAGCATTAATTAAAATAATTAAAATTGAAAATTGAAATTATTATGGGCATATTCGCATAAGGCACAGTATTAATTTTAAAATCGTTCCCGTTTCGTAAAATTTTCAATTTCCATTACACTCATCGTGTCTATAGTCTATACACAGTAGTATATTATAATGTTTATAACTGCTATCGTAAACTTTTAAATAAAATGCGAATGTTTTTAACTTGGCTACGCATACAGTTTATGTGTTATACGGTGACGAATATCTGTTGGGGTGGTTGAGTGGATACATACTCTGGAGGTTTTTATTACTTTAGTTGCGTTCTCGTATTATTATTATTATTATTATTATATACGTCATATAGTTTTAAATGTTTTAATTCATCCCCTCTCGGGAACATTATGGAAAACCACCCCTATAATTTATCATGTGGCAAATCATTTTTACGTACACTATAACTGCTGCAGAAGCAGAAGTGTGTACATTGTTTTTGGACATTTCATTTTATTTAAGTATAACTGCACAGTGGTTCTCAACCTCTTTTCGCGACGACGCCCCAACATAAATCCAAATAAATGTGAAGATAAAACAATTTAATTAATCCAATTATAATGGAGTTCTGAAAAAATAATTACAAAACAATTATAATTCTATGTTATGTTATTATGTTTATTTCAAATGGCACCATTTCATTAAAAACAATTAATCAAAAATATATACATTAACTTCATTAAAATTGTTTTTTTGTTATGAAAATACTTAAACGCTTATAATGAATGTATTCATTTTAAATATGAAAAGGTATGTAAGAAATTCAAAACTACAAAAATTAACACTGGTTTTAAACTATTTATGAACTAGCTATAGTTTAATTTTATCGACATATCGGTTATAGTGTGAGACCGTCACCGTCGCCTCGTAGTCATCAATTTTGTTTTTCTGAATTTTGATCTAAATGTTTTACCACTCTGGCAGTGTGGTACCATGCCATTCCGCAACGTCATAAAAGTAAATATTGAATATTGTGTAAATATTAATTCCTATTTTAAACATAATTTTGTTAAACAGTATGCATTGTGTAGGAAATATAAAATAAATATATTCAAAATTACTTATTATTTATAACTTATTAAAAAGTATTAAGTATATTATATTATACATTGTAATAGTATTATATTATACTGGTAAAATTTTACCTACCTGCTTTATAAATTAAATTTTAAAAATGGTTCTGATGAATGAATATAATATTCAAGTATAAGTACTTATAATATAATATTGATATTAACTAAGTCGGAATATTGCTGTAAATTAAATTTTAAACGTAAAATATTTCTACGAATAGTGAACATTTTCCAATTTTGTAAAGTTTCAAAATTGTTGTACTTACATAATTGTTATATAATAAAATTATATAAATATGTATATGTGCTTTATAAGTTGGTAATTGATATAGGTCATAGGTATAGACGTAATACGTATATACCATTTAGTGTCCATATAGAAATAGAAGGATAGAAATATATAGAACCTGCGCTACCAATACGAAATCAAATAACAATTATTTACTCAATCAAATAATATGCCACGTACCTATATATTTTTGGACACTTATACTAAAACACGTTTTATACACTACTTTAAACCCGAAATTGTAACGATTTCACGATAATTTTACAAAATGTATTCCGCAGTTTCTTTACGCAGCAGTTTACAGTGATTTTTAAAACGGTTCAACAGACAACTTCTAAAAAAATAATATAGATATATTAATCTATTTTTTTACGATAAAAAAGTGGGATAATTATGTAAAACCTGGCTAAAATGTAAAAAACGACCTTTGTCCTTAAGACAAAATAAAAAACACATTATTTATATTTTATACAGTCATATCGATAATGTCATAACATTAATTGTGAATACTGTGTTTTAGATTTTAGAATATGGCATAATACTGGTAAAAATTAAATATTCATTTTATACATTTTTAGTTAGGTATAGTATTTTGTTTTTATTATAGTTTTCATATTATGTATTAAGCGATTTCTAAAAAAACATGAATTAAAATATTTTGTAATATTTAATTATTGTAAAATAAATATGATTGTTCTACTTAAAATGCGTCTGACTGGTAACAATACCATGCAGTTATAAAACTATGGGAACCAAAATTAACAAGTAATTTATAAACTTGAGGGGATTCAATTCTGACCGTTTTTAAGGAGTTCGATTTAGGCAATCGCGTGCGGGAGTGTCTTGCAAAATAATATATAGTACGTAGTAAGAGAAATGATTCATTAGCGTGTGTGTGTGTGTGACTGTAAACAGTCGTGTACAGTGTCAGATAAATAGTGGAGCGCTTCCGTAATAAATGGCAAACACTTGTCAATAACGCGCTACACGAACATCAATTTTTTTTTTTGTCAAATAGATCATTCGTTTGCAAATTTGCTCTGTGTAATAATATATCTTTTTCAAAGCATATTTTAAATTTCCACGAATTCTGCATATAAACGATTATCTTTAATTTTTTAGACTGATATCATCAACATTTGAAAAATGAAAATCTTCTTTTGTTGAGTTTAACTATAGTTTATGAGTTCAATTAAAAAAATTGGAAAAGTCGTTTTCAAGTAATCTCTGTGATGTAGTATGTTTTCAGAAGTTTTACTGTAGGATATTCGGTGTAATTATTAGCATATAACATAGGTCAACTTTGGTAGAAAACACAGACGAGTTCTAGCTAATCCCTTTAAGTATGTACTGAAAAACATTTTGCACCTTTCGGTTTTGATTCAACCTTTATTCATAGGTATAGTATATTATATTATTGTCATCGATTTAAATATTTAATAAAATACCATTTAGAGGATAATGCGATAATCAGCTCCTCCTTATCATAGTGTTCGGCTCTGGAATCTGGATAATGCTATATAAATGGACAAATGGTTCTCAAAAATATTATAAGACATGTGAGAATACCAGGGTCCTTTTTTTATATACATTTATATAAAAAAAAGAGTTATTTTTACCTGAAAAATATCGGGTCGCCCATTAGAATTACGGTGTCCGCTATAGAGAGTTTTCCGTGTCATACAGGAAGGATTCGTTTCATGATGTCGGTTGACAAAAAAAAAAAAAAACGATTATATAAACATTTTTTAAAAACAATTTTATAAATTATAATATTATAAATATATGAAAATAATATGTGGGGATTGAGTTCTAAAGACTGCATAGTACATACGCCGTATGGTGCAACATTGTGCTGACGTGCAGTGCGTGTAGGACGGTATTCGTACAATAAAGTGTACTATGCTCGTAGGTAGTGGGTGGTTGGAGGGTTTACCAAATGAAAGAGACAAGTGCGACAAGGGGATGGATTCGCGAACAAAGCGTCACGTACTGACCGTGTATATATATATATTATAATATTATACACAATACACATACTGTGTGGTCTGTGAGTAACGACGAGAAATAAATTCCCCGCGAGTAGTTTACATATACACACACACACACACACACACACACCCACTATACAGCGGAACTGGGTCGTTGTGTGTGTATATAATATATATATATATATATATACTATATACAATATCCCTATATACATTGCAGCACTTATATTATTCACCCTTCTGTTCCGCGTGTTGTACACGAGCTTAGTTTTCTGGGCAAAACGAAGGTGTGGAAGAATTCCTAGTGGCTGTGGCTTAAGTTACAAGTTTGATTTAGTGGGTTCTACGACCGGACGTGCTGGTATAATATATAAATAGGTGTGGTTGTACTGCGCACAGTAATTTCCATGTACGTTAATATCATCAACGAATCATTTATATTTCATTTTCTATACGGCTTCATTAGGATTAATATTGTCAACGGACCATATTATTATTATAAAAATTTCAACAAAAAAATAAAACAACTCTTTTATTTCTGTTGGGCATATTATCTTAATAAAATATTTATGCACAAATTAGCTCGTCAGAATTCTGAAAATTAATAATTGCGCATATTTTATTTATTATAATTGTTTGTTCGACCGGGGCACTCAGACCGGAGTTCAGAGAAGTTTGTATTAATTTACAGTATATATATATATGTATGTATTTTAAATGCAAACATAAAAAAAGAGAGCTCGCAATAATATTATGCGGCACCGCTGACATTAACTTTAGGTGCTATAGTACTTGTATACGTAGTACTGTAGTAGGAAGCTATTAAGTACTAAAATTAATTTCAGACGAGTATAATTAGAGTATATTAATTCTCTGTTTCTCTCACTATGTATAAAGCATTTTATTTATTAGAAGTATAAATATATAATATATATATAAATGAACTAGTATACGTATATATAAATATATTATGTATTGTAAAAAAAATATAAGTTAAATTATTGATTTATTATAATTTTAAATACACTTTTAATATATAATTTGTAGCTTATGAATATATTATATTGTAATTCATATTATTAAGAATTCGCATCTTCAATCTCGTTTCCAATTCTACGTCGAAAATCGAAATGTTAAATAATTGAAAAATTAGAAAATAATCACGAAAAGTGGTGTGTGCATTGTGCACCTGTAATAGTTATTATTAAATTTTAATAATTACACAATATTATAATATCGTGTTGTTACAGAATTCGTAAATAAGTACAAGCCGATCAGGATATAATATTATTAATATCGATCCTCTCCACCCGTCCACCTCTATTATTACTAAACACCAACAATATTTTGTATAGTGAAAAATATTGAATACCATATATTATATTATAATGTAATCGAATTAATTATTATAATTTACAGTTGTAAATACGTGTTATGTATAAAATAATATATATATATGTAACTACGTGCGTAGAATATTGTATAGGTATAAATATTACATATTACACGGTACACAAATGTACACTTTATTATGGCATGTGCAAGGTATACCTACCACGGGCCATTGGCACAAAAGAGAAAATAAACATATTAATTAACGGTCGCCAAACACATATCACGCAATCAACACGTCATGCGGACGTTCGAATATCCCCTCGGGTCGCAGTAGGGGTGGTGGCGGCGAGTGACTCGAGTGGTTCGAGTGGTGTAATATAGGGAGGTTGGATCGTGGCGAGAGGGGTGGGGGAGGGGGTGATGCGTGTAATGAAGCGTTTCCATAGTAATGCTCGGCCGATGGGGTTCGACGATGACGAAATGCAGAGTGGGAAATCAATGTCAGGTGGTGGGGGATGGGATTGAGTTTATGTATTATATATATATGGCCAAGCACCCGTATATTTATATTATTTTATACACATATAATGAATGATAAGTACACCTACTTA
>WHPZ01584194.1:0-10496 GCA_016617965.1 Macrosiphum rosae | reverse complement strand
AATAAATCAACGAAAAAATTATTTTTATAGATGTTTAATATTATATAGTTACCGTACCACTTAATAATATAATATTTTCTGCGTTTAATTAATTTTTCCGCTGCGATAAATCTATTCAAAACTTATATATTAATATAAAATATATTTAAATAAGCGAGTACTTAACGTTGTAGTCTTTGTGATATTTTACCACGAGTTTAGTAATTACATTAACTGTTCAGAATTTTCCGTGAAATAATGAAAAATTAAACACTTAAATATAATATATTTACCTACTTAACTCGCGTTCAAAAAGTTCAAATCTTTTTTTAACAATAATTTTAAAAATTACTTGCGGTAGGAAATTCTTGATACCGCCATGACCTACTGGCTGCGGAATACACACAACATGCTATACATAAATAATATATAGCAAATGCAATTACCGAAACCGTCTATAACAATTTCCTCGGTAGATGGCGTGTGCGATTTTCGTAAAATAATAATAAATAATTTCAAACTTGGTTATTAAATTATTTCAAACGTGACGCATAAATTCGTGTTAGCGTTAACTCAAACGGATTGCATTAATAAACCAATAAGCGTGTCCTATAAAACGATTCGAAGGGTGAAAAAATAATTCATAAATTAACACGTCAAAACGTAACTATATAATAATTCGTACAGTCGTGCGGTGTACACCTATGCCATTTATAAAATATTATATTATATATTAATATATTATATAAAATATTATATTATATATATTATATATTATATACAGTCTGCTGCCGGTCGTACATCGTTGTTGTTTCGGAGGCTTTCGTTTTACATTTTTGGGACGGAAAATTTATCGTCCGGTTAAATATATTACACATTAACGGGTGTATAATATTGTAATGTATATTATATTTACTGTAAAAAATATGAAATGTGTCACCGTACGCAATAAAAATAGATGTACCCAACAGATGTTAGTGTATAATAATGTATATAAAATAGTGTTAATGGTGATAGCCTTTCGAGTAAACGTAATTCATTTCGTCCATTGTTTTTGCGCCGAAACAGGGTAGGCCACCGGACATCTAAAGTACACAAATAAAATCAAATTCACGTGAAAAAAAAAGTTACGCTAACTATATTAAAACTGCAGGAAGCGATCGTGTCAGTGACTATACTATACCTAATGATATACCTCCACCGATCCATTGTTATTGTATTGTACACTTTTTTAATTTTTCACATTTACCCAACTATAGGTTTTCCTCGTATTATACACGAAACTGACATTATAATAATATAATAATTCAGCAGTATGTGTGTACACCATGTTTGTCGTTTGGCTTAAAGATTCAGACCTATTATACTTTGCCATTGCTGCAGTACGGTATAATAATAATATTAAGCGGTGCAAACAGAACGATTGTGCCTGTGTTTTGTCACGAAATCAAAAAGGAATTTAATTGTATTACTATTAATATTGTTAGGTAGCTGAACGGCAAAGTACGTTGTATTGCCGTATTTATTTGTTTGTTTGTTTGTTTTTTTTTTTTGTTCGAAGGTATACCTTACCAAAACTCAATAATTCAACTACCGAGATTTTTATACTTGCCAACAGCGAGTGTCCATTATATTATGCTAAGAACATTGTTAATTTAGTAACTCAAAGCCTGCACGATTGAATCGTGATTAAAATTATTTAACATTTAAAAAAATAAATCACACGCTGGCTGGCAATTTACAGACAACGATTATAATATTATAGTTGTGGTTCTCATTGTAAGAAAAATAACTCGTATCTCAGCAGGATTTTACCGTACCATAAAAAATCAAAGTATACTGTATGACCTGGAAAAAAATTCTAAAACCGTCAATTTGAGAAAATGCCTTATGTTGAAGGATCAACGTGTGTGTGTATCGTAGTGAGGGGTGGATAGTTCACATGTCTGTTAAATAACCAGGTACACCTATTACCTACCTATATAACAAGTTATAAGATATACTATAATTGATATACTGAAACACTGTATAAACGACAGTATCTACTTGAAATAAGATCAAATTCGATTTATTTTTGTACATTTATATTTTATTAACGTGTCATGACTTCGATATTGGTACATTACATACCTTTTTGAAATTCGCGAATACTTTTTAGGTGGAATTTCTTCCACGCTGTTCCGCACGAATGATACGCTACTACACCCCCTCATCCTCTCCCTTTTCGTTTGTGTTTTTGCCCGATCGTCAACTGTTCGCAGAGTACAAACACGTCTAATGTTAGGTCAGAATACCCACGTCAAAGTGCATATCCATGATAACAGTTGTTATCGCCGCGGTTCCGGCGCCACTGCAAATATACTCGTGCGACATTATATCATAATATCAATATTTATCGTGCTACTATCATAACAATATACCTAGTAAAATTGACCAATACGCACGCTACCGCATGTGTAGGTACGCGGCCGTCGCAGGGTGCGACGGATACAATGCCCAGGCAGTATAGATAGTGGAGAGAAGATGAAAAAAAAAAAACAATAATAAATAAAAACAAGAGTCCCGGGCACATCCCTGCTTGCAACAATGCGAATAAACGTGAAAGCAAACAAATGGGACCTGGCAGCGAAAAAAAATAATATATATAAATAAAAATAAAAATAAATACACACACACACACACACAAACTTTCGGGTCACATCTCGTTGGCCCTCTATATATATATATTTTTTTTTTCTTTTTTTCCCGTCCACTCGGCCCCGTCTCGCGCTCCGTCCCCGTCACCGATAAAATGTGTACGTTTACACAAAACCAGTGGACCCGGCGTATACGAATTTATGTGTGTGCGCCCGCGCGTGAGTGTGTGTGTGTGTATTTGCCGCCGTACAGGAGTCGTCCGGGGGCCCGGGGGTGGATATCGATTCCGGCCGCGGTGAGGGCGGCGGCGTGGTTTCTGGCCGTGTTCCAGGGAAAACGGTGGAGCCCGTCTCTCGGACAAAACGTTTCTCATGCCAAAGGAGCCCCTCTATATAACAACGCACTTAAAAGATAACGGGCGGAGAAAGAAAAAAAAAATTAGATAAATAAATAAATAAATGACACACAATAGCAATACTAATAGTAAGAATAATAATATAACCTCCACACACTTCTTGGGTGCGATGCGTGTTGCGGGGAAACGAGCTCCGAGTTGAAGCGGTTCAGGGTGATCGAACATCGTGCACCTGTACCCGGTGTATGTCTCACATATATGCGTATTTATATGCCAAGTATAATAATATTATAATAATTATACCTGCAGCTCGCATCGAATCATTTTGGGCGTTCAAGTCAAAAACAGTAGAATAAAATGTTATTATTTTCACCAGCTGTCGAGAGAGATTTTCACTAACGTCGCGTAATTTCCGTGACCGGCCAGCATCTGCAGGTAGTCGTAGATCTAGAAGAGAACCTTACGGTCTCGACTATCATCGTATGCAATTGTTACCCTCGTCGAGTCGAGTTTTTGCAGGAGACATTTCAGGAGAGCAGAGAGGATGTAGGTGCCTATATGTGCAGTCTCTCTGTAGCGCGCGTGAATCCGATGGCTAATTTATAACGGTGCTCTGAGCGAATAATTATGAGATTTCATATTATGTATATTATTCATACTTGCAGCAGTCGGGATGAAAGTCATTCGAATTTATGTGACCGTGTTCTACCGCACTGCAGGTCTTAAGTCCTGTCGTTTATAATAACACATAATATACACACATGGTACGCATTATAACAACAACGACAACGACGAGTATAGGTACAACCCGGAGTATACACGTATATACAGCACACTAATGTGTGTGTGTGTGTGTGTGTGTGTGGGTGTGTGTGTCTGTGCTTTTTTTTTTGTTATTTTTTTTTTAAATTTCCCTCTATCGTTGTGTCCCCGGCCGAGAACGTCGTTAATATTATTAAACCTCGGCCGCCTGGTTGTATTCCTATCGCCCGCACTTTGGAAGCTGCAGGACATTTATTATTATTATTATTATTTATATAAATATACGTATACGTCATATAATATGTGTTTACCTACCGGGTATATGTGTGCGAGGGGTAAAAATCGATTAGCCTATAAATTATATTGCACGTGTATATTTTTTTGCCGTTGTCGCTTGTGGTGGTCGGGTACAACGCGTCCTCGTGATTGCTGCAGATTAAAAATGTGTTTTTTTTCTTTTTTAATATTATCATCATTATTTAAACAGATATCACGTTTTCTTGATGTACCTACCTAAATGATGCTTTTGTTAGTTCGCAAAATGTTTGTGAACGCCTTTGCCGCCGCCGCCACCGCCGACGAAAAAAAGTCATTAAAAAACAAACAGTATATTATTCAGCCTGTGTAAATTTGATTGTACCAAAATCACGGAATACTCTTTTGTTGATTTTAGCTCGTAATATTGTCATCGAATTGTTAAACTTTTTTCATACACACAGATATAACGGTAATATTGCAGACTTACGTTTTTCCATTCGAAAAGACACTGTTATTGTTTTTTACTTCTAAATATTATTTTTAACGTGTACTGTCAATAAAATCGAAAACTATATTTTATATTATAATATTATTATAATGATATCCAAAAATGACAAAAAATTATAAAGCATCTTATGAAACACAATGATAATATCATGTTATATTATAACAATAAGAAAAATTAATTAAAAATGCATAATAGATACCGACATAATATTGTTATATTATTGAGCTATATAAATTCTATAAGTTAAACAAACGTAAAAGAAAATACATTAATTTTTAATCAATTTTTTTTTTGATATTTTTCTGAATATTACCTATACTATAACAGTTGTATAATGGTCGACTACGCTCGTTCGTCGACAAGAATCGGAATACGATTCGATGTAATATTATTTTGTTTTCGTCATTTTGTTAATCACGTCTTCTTCCATTCTGTCCGTGTTTGCTTAATCTATTTGGAAAATCAATCATTAATGATATGCCAATAATAATAAATGAAGTGTTGTGTACGGTGTATATTCTGCATAACATTATCGTTGCACTGCAGTTGATTTATGTAATCTAGTGATTTACATCTAGTTCAGCACACAGTTAGTTATAACGTTTAAGACACGTTTACCAATTATTATTATTATTATTATAATATACAGAAACCGCCGTCGTAGAGTTTCACTGACGGAAGTTCACAATTCACTCAATTAGAATAATAACTTTGAAGCGGTTAAAATCGGGCGGGATCCGCACCACGATTTTCAATATTACCATATAATAATAATAATAGTAATCTTTGTTATGCGGAGCTCACCAGAATTTTATTATAAAATAAATCTCATGCGTATTCTTGGGCGAAAATCGAGAAGACGATGACGACGACGACTATGGCTATACGCTACTTTGACGACCATCGCCTGGCCCTGTCGCACCACAGAGCGGTGGCGTGTTTAAGAATTTTTCATAGGGAGGAGGGGTAGGGGTCCACATGATTTCGCCCCCCACACTGAGCTGCGGGTTACATATTCTATAACCTCGTTTAAAAAAAAAAAAAAAAAATGTTAACATCGTTGTAAGAAGGGGTGTGCAGGGTGGTCCGGACCCCTTGGACCCACCCCGCAAGGTAAACACGGCGCTGCAGCGCTAACCTACCGAGGTATATTAGTTCGGGACTCCGGTTACGTTTTTTCGGTCTCCGGTGACACGCAGAACCAGATGGGTTAGCGTCCGTTTCGACGGTAACTCGAATGAAATATCACCTAAATGTCTATGAGTCGTTCATCAAACCGCTCGCACACGTCGTTCAACCAGCTATATATATTATGCTGCAGAGATTGGCACAAAACTCGATACTACATTACCACAAAATATTATTGTGGTCTCGTATGATAACAATAATAATATTATATTATTGTCGTGCACACGTCACATATCACATATTCACATATTATTATATTACTACAGTGCATTTGGGTGTCGTGTTTCTAACTCGGCCGCAGCGACACGCCCTATGAACTACGTCTTTTTTATTTTTATTATTATTTCCCGTTTGCGGTGCTTATAATATATTATTATTATTTGTCCGGTCCATTCTATTAGATGTGCAAACTTTTAGTCCACCCAATACCACCGTGGTGCGGACCTCTGTCTACAAGACATATAATATAACGGCGGCCGGACGGCGGACGGACGGATATTATATTATACAGACAATAAAATGCGTATCTAAGCCGATAATATTTGTTGTTGTGGCTTAAAATGAAAAAAAAATGCGTATCGTCTTTTGTATTATTATTATTGTTATTATTATCGTCAAACCGAGGAATTATTACACAATATGTTATGTTTAAATGTCGCACGAAAACCGTAACAATTGTGGAAACATCAAACAATATTATAATATAATCATTTCCGCTGTTATATTCTATAGTAGTATAGTATAATACAAGGTGCGGCATAATGGACTCCCACATTTCCGAGGTGAATTAAAAAAAAACTATACAAGATATGGAAATTTTTTTTTATTTATTAAAACTACATTAAATAAGGTTTTTTTAAAGTTATTTTTCAAAAATAATATTGTCCAAATGATTACCTTTTCGATTGACGCACATTTGGAGCCTTAAGGGAAAACATAACATGGCCTCCTCGCTCCCCTGATTTGAGTCCATGTGACTATTTCTTATGGGGATACCTCAAAGCTGAAGTTTTCAAACATCGACCTAGAACCATTGAAGAACTAAAAGAGGCCATCCGTCAAGAAATCTCCGCAATTCCACTCAATATGCTGGCGAGAGTGATGGAAAACTTTCGAGAACGGCTCCATATGTGCGTTGCTCGTCAAGGCAATCATTTAGACGATATTATTTTTAAAAAATAACTTTAAAATAACCTTATTTAATGTAGTGTTAATAAATAAAAAAAAATTCCATATCTTGTATAGTTTTTTTTTAATTCACCTCGGAAATGTGGGAGTCCATTATGCCGCACCCTGTATTATAATATATTTTTTAAATACATAATTTTGAGCTACATTCAGTCCCCTCTCCCTTGCCCGTTCATCCTACAAAAAATCTATATTATGGTGAACTGACATGATATTTTTTCGTAACTTCGTCATTGCTTGGTACAGAACGGCTAGTTGCATTTATGTGGTTCAGATTGGGTAATCGTCCCCGGGACAATTAAAACAATATCAACTCATGTAGGTATACTAGATGCTAATATGATAATATTATCTAATAATTATTGTTGTACATGGATGCATTTTTTTTTTACTTCTTACTTTTTTTCTAAACTTATACAATAAGCTTTAATTACAGTGGTTATTAGCTGTGATTACCGTTTACATTTTATTTTTGTTCTACAATAATAAAGTTCCATTTTTTTCACGCTGGTTTTATTACGAGTATCTAGATTAAAATTATGATACATAAATGAGTTTTTAAAAAATGTGTTATTGTGTAGTTGGTAGCTTCTATTTGTGGTCCCAGATGATTTAGTGTAGACGGTTAGGTATAACGCATTATTTTATTTTATTTGAATTCATAATAAATATTGTATTGTTAACAATTATTGTGTTTCACAAGTTGATCTGTGTCGATTAAAATAAGATAAAACATTTTTTTGTTTCTTGAAATGGAAACCATTGTATTTCCAAACTGTGACAAGTAAAAAAATACTAAATAGATTTTTTGGTGAAATTAACACCGAATACATATTTAAATTTTTTTTTTCGCATTTCGCAATCCGCTTTTATATATAAATTACTGCAAGAGTATACATTATATTATCTCTGTACGATTGTTATTTCCAAAAGAGTGTATTACGTTAAATGAATCATCCGGTGTATCGTGCATGATGATTTACTAAAGATGATCACACAAGTTTTTTCTTTCAATTATGAATTTAAACAAATTCTGATTTTTAAAAATTTTAAATATACTCAAAGACCATCTTTGAAATACTTGAATTTGATTTTACTACTTAGGGAGGGTCCTGCGTTAATACATTCTTCTGTTTTACAAATGAGAAACACCCTTTTTTACTATAAATTATTTAGAGGATAATTTTTCTGAGCATCTACCAAATTCAAAATTTGAACCAGTAGTTTCTCAGTTATTAAAATATTAATATTAAATTTAATTAACCTTTAAAATAGACATCAGCAATATTTAATCAAGTATACTTGTAATTGTCTCTGCATAGTATGCTAGGGTAAAAAGTAGGTACATGGGTACATTTTTTTTAAATAACTTCATTACGTATATAAATGATGCCAAGACTAAACATAATAACTCAGAGTGTGAATAAAAATAATTAGAAAATATTATGACAATAAATTAAGTTCGTTTAAAATAAACCTATGGTTTATAGTAGGACATTTACATAAAAAAAATACTAATTTTAAACTTGCAAAACATAAAAATGGTTCTATAAATAAATGAAAAAATATAAATTTGAGTGGGTTCTGAATATGAAATATTTCAATGAAATTATGAAAAATGGTTTTCCTTCTTTTAAACACGTTCGGTTATTCGACTAGATTAGAAATAATATATTGACTACACACAAAAAACATTGATAACGGATAGAATGAAAATTAATTTTCCATTTAAATTGAATATTTTATTAAAATTTCATGAAATATTAAAACCCCTATTGGTTCAACGTGATAATAATACCTTGAAACGGTGCACGTATTCTATGTGTCACCGTTGCGTAAAAACGAATAACTCTTATTTTATTTCAGTATAAAATGTACTTGTTTATTTCCATTAGGTACATGAATGAATTATATATTTTATAATAGATGGGAGGGGTCCGAAGGCCAGCCGGTCATCGGGATCTCCTTACAAAAATATGAATGTTTTTTCTTTACACGGTTAGATACAATTTAAGGGATGGGGAGGAGGCTTAACACAACGGGACCGCTTATAAAAGTGGCTTCCGCTCTATGAGCCTCGTCCGGTATGCGTGGCCGTAACAGGCGCGCTTGGGGGTCTTGTATGTATAGTTGTCCTGAGAAAGACAATCAAGTATTTCCCGTGGTTATCACACGGTATTATCCGTCGGCCGGGATGAGTTCAGCTTGGGCGTCGTTGGAGCCGGTGTCCCCGCGGTCTTGGTGAACTATTACGGCGTTGCCTATGTATTTATGCCCTGACGAGGATTGTTAGCACTTCGAGGACGTTCGTCAGGTGTCTATGGGTGAGACAATGCCTGATAGCCGACTCGCCCCGAGCGGTGCTAACAAGATACACGCCGTTAGTCGTATACTCGTATGGTGTAGGCAACCCTTAATTCGTTGACGGTGATGTCTATGTTGTCGGCGGTCTTGTTATCGTTCCGTAGTTGGCCCCGTTGGAGCGCTTGATAACTGGCTGTTCACTCCGCAGATCGACGTTGGCCGGTTCACTGGATAAATGATTCGGCCAGCGTTTATTCAATTTCTTCAGGCTTCGTTATATTCTTGCTAGGAGATGTTGACTATTTGAAGGTTTGAATTGAATGAAGTCCATTTTTTTTTCTTTGCTTTGTTTGACGACCGTGGGGCCTATGTGCCAGTGTCATGCGTGAGCCTATGACTGGCGGGACTGTTCTGGTTTAGTATTTACTGTTTATTACTGGGAATGTGCCCAATCATGATTACGTGTGTGATTAAAAGTTAGGAGTGGGTTGACTCTTGTACGACCTAGGTCACGTATGTGTGGGTGGGGAGATAATAGATTTTTGTGGGACAGTGTTTTACTATATTTCTTGGTTTTGTCTTCGATGGAGTCTAGACCGGAGGACTTGCGAATAGTGTCATTATTAACGAACCAGGGTGAGGCGGTGATTGTTCGTTGGGGAATCTAACCTAACCGTTGGTGAAGTCCATTTGCTTTGCTTTGGGGGGATGGCTTAGCCGTGAAACTATGCAAGGCTTTTGCCTCTACTAGTGGATGGATGTTTACTGAAGGTGGTTATTAAAATTGTTGGTCTACCCATGTTAAAGGGTAGGGTTTGATTCTACGTTTTGTGGTTGGAGGGGTGTGAGATTTACCTAAGAGTCGGATGTGGGCAAGGTGAAGTCCATTGGGGAATACCCGTTCACCGCTGTATACCGGTTTCTTATTGGCTGACAGCCTTTTAGTTAGGCAATCCCAACTACCCTCTTTTCGAAGGTCACTTGTTTATAATGGTGTTGTTTTCCATCGGCAGAATCCATATATCTGTCAAAAGTCTCATGTCTCCTTCAATCTGATACTATATGTCGGCCATGAGAATGGCGGTTTTAGTTGTGTGTAAGATGTGTGTATTTTTTCCGTAACAACCTAGAAATAATGTTTCTGAGAAGGATCAGAGAAGTTTGAACAAGTATATAAATATTATTCATTTAAAAGCTGTACAAGCCTGATAGATTCTTGAATAAAAGTGGTACTAATTAAGTAGGTTAGATTTTAAAAGTAAGTTGAGAGTGCATATGTTACGGGCAAAGTGGAAAATTCGGACAATGTATACAATG
>WHPZ01584191.1:11525-24837 GCA_016617965.1 Macrosiphum rosae | reverse complement strand
ACACAATATGTTTGTATATTGTATTTTGAAATTTGTTAAAATCTAAAATAAACGTGAAAAATAAGATATTTGATTTTTTCTTATATGCCGCCTCTATATAGTTATAGATTTTGCCGCCGTAGGCTTGTGCCTACCTCGCCTACGCCTATAACCGGCCCTGATCTTTCCCTTGTAAACTCTTACTTACTATGTTGACATGAACTAATATGTCATACCAAATTATTAGACTTAGTATAAACTCATATGTACTTATTTTAGTAATTAAGGATCTAGCATCACTTTTGGCAATTGAGTCATTAGCTGTTTCTGATACTTCTTCTAGAGCTTCTATTATATTTGATAATTGGAATCGTAGAGCTTTAACACTATTCACTCGGCTTTCCCAACGTGTTTCCGACCATTGTTTTACTGTAAAAATACTACAAATTTTTTTGAAAATGTGCCAGCGACTAGTTGATGCAGAAAAAATAGT
This sequence comes from Macrosiphum rosae, assembly GCA_016617965.1. Lineage (NCBI taxonomy): Eukaryota > Metazoa > Arthropoda > Insecta > Hemiptera > Aphididae > Macrosiphum > Macrosiphum rosae. Next base: position 24,365 of record WHPZ01584191.1, on the reverse strand, counting down.
ATATATTTGTTGTACTGTCCCAAAAAATGTTGATGCCCTGGATCAACTAATTTAGCTGCATCTCGAAGCACTAAATTTAAGTTATGAGAGGCACATGGGGTAAAAAATGCTCTTGGATTTTGATTGGTTACCCGTGTCTGTACCCTTTGATGCGGACCTGTGGGGTGCCGCGTGGTCGCGTGGATGGTGAAGGTAACCAAAAAAAACAACGAAAACGCACTGGTGTAGTTCTGGTTTTATTTGATGTATAAAATCATTCAATAAATTGAGAAACGGTATCGGATAAACAACTGTAATAGTTGTGGTTTTTCTCGCGGGGACGTGCGTGACGAGGTCCGTCTCCGGGTCGTTGAGAAAAACAAGTGACTTGTCGCGCGCCGGCGTCGTCCGTCGTCGATTGGCGGTTTGATTGAGAAGCCACGGCGCGCCTTCCGCGCAAAGGCTGTTTGAATTCAAACAGATTTTGCGCGGGACCGCGTCACCCTTGATACTTACCAACCATGTTTGAACCATTGTCATATGCTTGCACTTTATAGTTCATAATGTCAATACCATATTCATTTAATTTATCAATAAGTACATTTGATAAATTTCATCCAGTAGTAGTTTGAACAGGGATAAAATCTAGAAAGTATTATTGAATTTCTGGACTATGGGATTTATCATCATTCATATTCACTATTCTAAATAAAAGATATAGCTGTTCAATGAACATCTAGCTTGTATAAATCCATCTCTAGCTGATTCACCACAAACCGCTGTAGATGCATCGGTTACTAACTTAACGGTTTGCCAGACATGTTTTGAACCTAATGAACAAAATGATTTCATTTTTATGTAAAACCACATGGATGCATAAACTTTTAAAATAAATTCAGTTAAAGTTATTAGGTTTTCTTCCGGTGTTTCAGTGCTAATGTATAACCGCAAAATTCTATTTGCAGTAGTCAGCCACCTTGAATGTGCTTGTTTACCTGGATTTGAACATCTATCGAACATTCACCATTTATTATGCTTACACAAATGTTGAATAAATATTTCTGGTCAGTACTTAAATCAATTGCAGTTTCTAAAAACGGCATATTACCTTTAATAGGTTTAAATTTTCTAACAGGTAACTTATGACAATTCTCTAGTTGTTTTCCCAGTGTTCCAGAAAATCCACACGGTCCTGAAGTTTTTCTGTCTAGTTGTTGGAATAAATAACGCAAAGGTAGTTCGTTAGCGTGTAACTGACAAATAACCCATTGTAGTGGTTTATTTAGCTGCTCTTCTATTAGCCTAATTACACCCCCTTTAGTGCCAGTATTTACGACGGTCCCATCACAACCAAGGCTGCTTCGGATAAAGGTCCAACACATTCGTTTATTACAACTGATGTAGGCTCCATTGTTTGAAGTGCACGTGTCTTAATTTTTGTAATTGCAGTCTCTACTTCAATTTTAGCTGCCTCAGAATCATGCGTATGGTCGTTAATTTTTTTTTGAATAATATAATCATTAATTCCGGTATGAATTCGACAGTTACAAGAATCTTTATTGCGACACCTCCAAAATCGTTTTGTATTATTAAAATTAAATTTATCGAAGACATACATGAAACCGCCTTTCGGTAAAATTTCACGTTCGCGATTTGATAGTAAATTATTAGACATCTTAATAAGAAATTTTTATAACTGAATATTACTAATCGACTATAATTCCACTATGACTGACTTACAAACTACAGTTATCTTAACTGCTGGGATTTACCTACCTTTATCTTACCTATTTAATCGGTTTTTACAATTTTACGTTACTCGATAACAGCTATATTTGACTGGATTGTACTATTGACGATTACGGTTATTTTTCATAATTTTATTTAAAAAAAAAAATATTACGAAAACATTTAATGATAAAATATTTATGGTGATTTAACAAATTATGGGGGTGGAATAAGGGGGGGGGAGATAGAATTGTGGACCTTAAAATGTAGATGTACAGACAAATATATGAGAATAATAGTAGTGTAGTTGATATGGTGTTTACGGAATCGAAGGCTATCCATGTCTGGTACGGACCCCACTAATGTGTTCTGTGTAGATGTCCCTGGTGAAAGAGACGACTTCACTCACGCAAAGCTTTCTGAGGAGGCTCCCATATGAACGGCTGCATATCCTCTTCACCAGGTTATCGTTTCCAGGGTCCCAGGAGCCCAGAGCATCGACGATGAAAGGGACGACGGTGACGTATCCTGCGGAGCTCTCTGCCAGCTCCCTCCGCAGCTCTTCGTACTTCGCTACTTTCTCGGCGGCCGCTACCTTGAATGCCTCCAACCTGTTATCGAAGGGGACGGTCGCGTCGATGATCAGCGTCGTGGTCCGCTTCCTAATAACAAGGTCGGGCCTGAGGCGCTGCGTGCCGATTACTTGGTTCTCAGACACGATTTCGAACTTAACGGCAGCCGCCTTCTTGATTCTCGCGACCAGAGAATTGTGTCTCGCCATTTAGAGGCTGGAGTACCGCATGCAGTGGTTGACGACGTGCGCTAGGCTTTCTGTTGGGTTAGCACATCGTCTACACCGCCGGTCTCCAGACCTCCAGGATGAAGAGCCATTGAGGGGCACTAAGTTTAATTTGGCCCTGTGTATAAACCGCCAGTCGGCAAAGCGGCAGAAGTCACCGCTCTTAAAGAAGTGCGTCGAGGCGGCATGGGCCGCAGCACATTCAATGGCGCGTCCCTGATCGGGCTTTCCAATCAGCGTTGCGCTCCGGGCCAAACGCTTAGATTCTCGGATAGTCCTCATGACTTCGCGTCTCTGTTTGGCACGCATGGTGCAGTCAGTGATTTTTATGATCGGGGGGCCCTCTAGTGACCAGACGATGTCAAGTCTACCCGACGCATTACGAGCACGAGACCAGACACTGGTGACTCCAACACCTCGCTGCTCGCGAAACACACCGTCATTCGACCCGGACAGGTATGCACCTACCTCGGGGATGGATGGAGTGCGTCCAATTCTGCGGTGAGAGGTCTTGTGGACGTGCTCAACAGCCTCTCTGGCCACACGCCCGTCGGGAGAGGTTAGCAGCTTGAAGGCGCTGTCGACCGCTGCTATGTCTGCGTCTTCGGCTAACAGTATGATGCCACAGCATCCCTGTAGCGTAGAGCCGTATAGATATTCGTTGGACACCTCCTGAGGGGCGTTGAGCGTGGACTTGATCTCAGGCCTCATAATGTCGTCGACCCTCTTCCAGAACGTGCCCATACGCTGTAGGTGGACTGCTGCCGGGTAGAAATAGGTTTTGAGGGCGTCTATTCTTTGCCAGGGAGCGAGCTTGCTCCTCATGATCTTAAGGCCAAGTTCGATGATCTCGGCAATTGTGGCCATCGAAGGGATCATGTTAAAGTCCACCTGAGCTCCGAGGAACGAGGTGGCATCTCCTTCAGCGAGAGGTTTAAGGGCGGCACCCTGCAGATTGAACGTGGTGTCGCGGACCCCGACTGGTGTACGGCCAGACACATGCAGGGATGCACACTTGCCAGCATTAATAGAAAGTCCAAGGCGGTTCAGGCTTGCCTGCGCGGAATCGATCGCAAGCTGGAGGTCCGGGGCACTGTTGGCAAGTAGACACAGGTCGTCTGCAAAGGCCAGAACACGGTGATCCGCGTCAGCACCCTGTAGTGCGGAAACTACTGGATCAATCGCTAGAATAAATAGTAGGCCACTTAGGGGGCAGCCCTGACGAATGCCGGAAAGAACTCAGATGTCATCGGTTTTTCCACCGGTTACGCTGACCGAGGAGGACGCTCCGAGATAGATATCTCGCACAATCTCGAGAAGTCCTCCGCCAGCACCGCTGCACTCAATAGCGGCTTCCAACGCCGAGTGTGGGATAGCACCAAACGCGTTCGAGACATCTAGCCAGGCAACACATTTATCCGAGTTGCCAGTTCGGGCTTTCTCTAGCTCTCTCTTGAGCGTGCGCACGTGTTCGAAGGCACTATCTGAGGGGAGAAAGCCTTTCTGGCAGGGGCTTAGGACGGAATTGCTCACAAGCCATTCGGTGAGGCGGAATCCCGCGTATAGTTTGTACAAGGTGCGACATAATGATATTGGCCTCCAGTTGGTCGGATCGTCTTTATCCCCTTTCTTATAAATCAGGACGGTCACAGCTCTCTTCCAGCTGGGGGGATCTTACGGTATTTTAGACATATGTTCAGCACGTCCGTGAGGAGGCTGCTAGCTGGATCTAAGCGTCTCCAGTGCTTGTAGGTTAATCCGTAATCGCCAGGGGCCGTGTTTCCGAATTTGTTCAGGCGCTTGAAGACTTCGATGGATGAGAACGCGTCAACAGGGACAGGCGTATGGCCATTGACCATCGGGAAAATCGAAGTATCGCAGTGGGACGAGGCCCAGACCTGCGAGAAGTGGGTTTGGATATCACTGACATCTCCCCTTCACCCGAAACAATGAGTCGAATGACACGCCTCTGGTTTCTGCGGTATAGAGTCTGAATGCCCTGCGCGTCGCCCGGGTCCAGGGCGGAACGTCTATTAGCACCACCTTCAGGCCGTGCGGGGATTTTGGCCGTGGATGCGGCTTCGTTGGTAACGTCATCCATGGTGGACACGAACAGCTCCCAGTTAGTTGTTGTCACAGGGGCTCTGGCGAGAGCGTGCAGTTGAGGTAAAAACTCGTGGACCGGGGTGGTGTCGTCGGGGGGCGAGTATTATCCCTCTTACGTTATCTGTGGTGGTCGCAGTGGCGTCCGCACCGGCGTCGCTCTCATCAACTTCACCCGCTAAGTCAAATCCGCCGATGCTAAACTCTGAGGGGTGGTTGTCAGCGTCGGGCGAGGCAGACCAGACAGAGGTTTCATCACGGCTACTCGCGGCGTCTTCACGGTTATTGTAGAACTCGCCGGGTGAGGGTGCCACATCCGGCCCCTGGGTCGAAGGTGGTGAGAGACGTACAAGTGCAGGGTGAGGTGTAGTAGCAGAATCCGGCGTTCTCGGAAAGAGAGCTGGCGCCGATACAGTTGCAGGCGATGCCGGAGACGGGCTGCTCGGGCGGCTTTCGGGGTTATGGTAGTTACTGTGGGAGGGACCACTCTCGCGGGTGAGTCGATAGTTGGAGGTCTGTAAACCAACACGGGTCGACGTGCGTCACCGCCACGGTGAAGGGCGGGTCCCGGGTTTAATCGCGAACGCTGCCTAGTCGCCGGAAGGGGCAATGGAACTGTTGCCGCGGCCACAGCGATTCTACGCTGGTGATTCCTCGTTTGGTTCGCTAGGCCTTGTTTAGAGGGATACGAGTTCCCACACCCGTCAACAGTGCACGTGAACCTCGCCGGTGCAGTTGCGTCCTCAGCGATTGCATGCTGACATTTGTGTGAGCCGGGTCTCGCGCTAAGCCTTATCCCGCATCCAGTGCATTTTACGTGGATGGCGTCTGGAAAAAGGGAGTGAAGGCTGCGAACGTGGTGAGTGACTGACTGCTTCGCCGCCGTCCATGCTTCGGCATGGAATTCGGCGGTGTATGTCGAACGGGCATTTGAGTGTCCCAGGAGCCGGATAATAGAAGCACAATGCGCCGTCAGAAATAGTAGGCTGCTTGTGGGCTGCGGCGTTGACCGTCGGTGATGCAGTAGGCGTGCATACGGGTACTGGAACCCTGGACGGGGAGTCGACTGGGACTTGGGCGTGGCACGGGTAGACGGGCCTGCTATTTGGCCGGTGAGTCGTGTGCGGATGTTCGTTGCTTGTCTCTCGGTTGGGTTAGGCGTCGAGTTGGTCGAGCCCGTGGACGTCCTTCCTGTCGCTGCGGAGTCGTCATAGCCGGAGGAAGTGGACGTGTTAGTCGAGCCCGTGGATGTCCTTCCTGCCGTTGTGGTGTCAACTCTGGTGGAAGGTCTCGCGATCTGGCTGGAGCCGGTGTGGGTGGCTGCAGCTTGGCGGGTAGTCTTCCGCATGGGAGTTAAGTGTTGTTCTAGTGAAATGCGCCGTATGGTTAGCGTGTGTTGCGCCACGGTTTTGGCAGCAGAGTATGGCCCAATTCAGGGTGAGGGACTCCGCGTCTTTTAGGTGTGCCACCACCCCACGTATTTTTTAGCTTATACAGCGTCCGGCTGAGTGAGATGGGCCGCCAGTTGTTGAGGTCCTCTTTCGCTCCCTTTTTATAAATGAGCACCGTCACCGCTTTCTTCCATGCGGGTGGAACCATCTTATAACGGAGGCATACGTTGATGACCTCCGTTAGGACCGTGCACTCAGGGTCGAGTCTTTTCCAGTGCCGATGGGTAAGCCCGTCGTCTCCAGGCGCCGTGTTCTCGAATTTGCCGAGACGTTTGGAGACATCGGCGCACTGGAACGGGCCCATCGGCATGGGAGCACGGCCGTCCACCCTAGGAAAAATATCGGTGTTGCAGGTAGACGGTGCCCAGACGTCCCGGAAGTGGTCCTCGACGTCTCAAACCACGACATCACACGACTGTCACTCGCCCGACAGGATGAGACGCACTGCCCGCCGCCTGTTGCGCTTGTACAGGGACTGGATTCCCTTGGCGTCGGTCGGGTCAATCGCAGTCCTGTTGCCGGAGGCTCCGCCCCCCGGTCTCACGGGCAACTTGACAATAACGGCGGCTTCGGCGGTAATCTCGTCGACGAGGGCGACAAACCTCAACCACACCTCCTCGAAACACGGTTCCCTATTGAGGACCGCGAAATGTTCCTGGAACTCATGTAGGGGTGTGGTGTCATCTTGCCTGAGGATTTACGCTCCTTCGTCGACGCCAACACCACCAGCGTCAGGTTCGGGCAGAGGGACACCCAACAAATCGTCATCCTCGGCCGCCACGCCGCTCGAGGAGGAGCTATCACTAGCGGCCGGTGAGGGATCACGCCAGAGCTCGGGGCTCGCTACAATAATGCTGTAGCCCTCGTTCCTCGGCGACTCAGTGCGCAACGGAGAGTGAGGCGGCAGCGGGAGAGACTGTCTGTCCCCGGCCCCTCGCGGCCTCGTCGGTGTCGCTTGCCTAATGGCGGTTGGGAGCAAGTTGGGCTGTGGTGACAGGGGTGGGCTGCCTGTGTCCGGCGGTCTGTTACCAGCCGGTATCTTTGGTTCAGCGGGTGGAAGGATGGACGTACCACCTGTGTCCGGCGGTCTGTTACCGTCCGGTCTCCTTGGCTCAGCTCTTGATGTAGATGGCAGGGGTGTGCCGCCTGTGGCCGGCGGTCTGTTACCAGCCGGTATCCTTGGCACACCTCTTGTCCTGACACTCGCGTCTGCAACTGGACCGCCTGTGTTCGGCGGTCTGTTAGCAGCCGGTATCCTTGGTACGTCCACCGCCTGTACCAAGGGGACGCGAGCATCACCTCCGAGCGTCGGGATCGGGGCCGGATTGGCCCGCAGCCGCTGCCTCGTCGCCGGTACTGGTAGGGGCACGGTCGCGGCTTCGACGATGATCTACCGCCGGTGGTTGCGCAGGTGGTTCGCTAGGCCCTGCTTCGTCGGGAACGACATCTCGCAGTCAGCCACCGTGCAGGCGTGCTGACCGACGACGTCCTCGGCGGCTTCGATGTTGAACCCGCACTTGTGCGCCCCGGGCCGTATCCCGAGCACCGAACGACACCCAACGCATCACACCACGGTGGAGTCCGCTTCCTCGTGCAGGTCACGTATGTGCCGCACGACGGATTGCTTGGCACTGGTCCACAGTTTTACCCGGAACTTGGCCGGGCAACCGTCGTGTGGGCAACTGATGGTCGTTGGGAGTGGAAACCAAAAGGCGAGAGTGCGGTTGACGAGCGCGGGCTGTTTTCGAGGCACGGGCGTGACGCTTCCCCTGGAGCTACCACAGTCGGACATTGAGTCGCTATCCGACTCGTCACGGTCTAGTGGCGATTCCGGGATGGCTCGGTTGGACGGCTCAGCATGGTTGGCCATCGGACCCGGTTTTTTACGGGACGCACCTGCGACGCGCCAGGTACGCCGGAACGACGCAAAAGAAATATAATAATCGCAAAGATTTAAAAACTCACGTGACGGTGTAGACCAGACTGGTCCAAAAAACGGCGGCAGCAGGCTGACGAAAAAATCACAGGAACACGGAGAGGTGACCAGAATGCTCCAAAAAACGGCGTTCAGCTAGTCGACGTAGAATTCACAAACAGCTGGGCCAAGAAGCGGACACCAGCCGAGCCTGCGTGATCCAACTGGCGGCGGCAGCAGGCTGTTTGATAAGAATTCACGAAACACAGAACAATTGGACCAAAAGGCGGGCTCCAGCCGGGCCTGACTAGTCCAAGAAACGGCGGCAGCAGGCTGATGAAGAAATCACAAGTACCAGCAGCTCCAAAACGCGGCGGACTGCTGGACAACGAAAAAACGGTTCCGCACTTCACTATTTAAACGATCATTTTTGTTTGTGTGAGGCCGGTTAGACCTCTGCGGTGGGAGCAAGCCCCCGTTGGTCCACTGCGGTACCAGGATCACTCCGTGCAAAGCAGGGGCATGCCCCACAATCTCTGCGAAACGTAAAGCTACACCGCATCGCCTGGCACCGGAGGCTATAGGCTGGGCCGTCAGGCCAGATCCGGAGATCTGGAGCCGCCCGGTGGTCCAAACGTCGAGGAAGCGGATCGCTCTCGTTAAGCTGATAAGAACAGAGTTTAATTATGTAATGTTTATGGTGATACATGTATGGGGTTTACAACAAAAAAAAAAGGGGGGAATCATCATTGGGGCCTTAATAGCTATGGTTTTTATAATTTATATGAGATCGATAAGAATTTTGTTACGTTGCTGTGGGTTTGATGGTTGGAGTCCTTTGAGGGATTTTCGTGAGGTGTTGAATGTAGATGTCTCTCGAGAAACCGATCACCTCGCTGATGCACAGCTTCCTCATCATTGCCGCGTACTTCGGGCTGCAAAGTTGGTGTAGGAATTCATCATTTTTGGTGAACCCGCCGCCTAGGGCACCAACAACAAAGGGTACCACTGTGGCTTCCACCCCATAAGTCGTGGCTAGCTCACTGCACAGGTCGTGGTACCTCTCCACTCTTTCCCTGGCGGCAGAGTCAAAGGCAGCCAATCTATTGTCAAACGGGATGGTCACGTCAATTATAAATATCTTCTGGGGCCTTTTGATGACCAGGTCAGGCCGTAGACCAGAGTTGCCACATACCTGGTTTTCAGAAAGGATTTCGAACTTGTTGCTTGCTGCAGTTTTTATTCGTCCAACTGCGGCATTGTGGCGGGCAAGGTAGAGACCGGAGTATCGCATGCTGTGGTTGACGACGTGAGCGAGGCTTTCTGTTTTGTAGCTACATCGTCGGCACCGTCGATCTCCGGTTCTCCAGGTTGCCGATCCATTTAACGGGACTAGGTTTAGTCTAGCCCTGTGAATAAACCTCCAGTCCGCAAACCTAGTGTAGTCGCCGTTTCTTATAAAGTGTGTCGTGGCGGGGTGGGCTGCGGTGCACTCCATTGCCCTGCCTTGGTCCGCTTTGAGTATGAGGTCCGCACTTCTTTTGGATCTGTAGCTGTTTCTCATTGTGCGCATTACATCACGTCTGTTTTTCGTTTTTAGCTCGACGCCCATGTGTTCTATGTTCGTGGAATTATTTGTGAATTTCCAATTAACTTTGTTGCGTTTTGAGGCCATTCGTGCGCACGACCATACGCTTTTCACTCCTGTGCCTCTTTTTGCGCGAAAGGGACCCTCATCCTCACCCGAGAGGTATAGCGCAACCTCTTCTGTTGACGGTGGTCTGCCAATTCTTTTTTCCGTCGTTGTGTGAATGTGGTTTTTCGCATCGGTGGCTACTTGTCCGTCCGGTGAGGTTAAGAGTTTAAAGGCGCTATCAAATGCCACAATGTCCGAGTCCTCGGCTAACATACTGACTCCACAACAACTGCCGTTTGTGCTGCCGTATAAGTATTCACTAGACGCTTCCTGCGGTAGGTATAGTGTCGCTTTGATTTCCGGTCTTATTATGTTGTCTATATTCTCCCAAGCTGTCTTCTGGAAAGTCCCCATCCTCATCAGGTGTACGGTGGAGGGAAAGAAGAAGGTTTTTAGAGCGTCGATTCGTTGCCTCGGCGCAAGTTTGCTACTCATAATCCTCTAAAGATGCCATGTGTGGAACAATGTTGAAGCCAACTTGCGCTCCCAGGAAGGTTGCCGCCTCCCCCCTCCTGTAGCGGTTTAACAATGCAGTTCCCTATATTGATTGTGGAGTGTCTTACTGCGACCGATGTCAAACCAGACATGTGTAACGATGCACATTTGTTTACATTGATTTTTAGACCTAATCTGTCTAGTTCGGATACAGCCGTATCAACTCTCGCCTGTAGTTCAGCGGGGGACTTTTCAATGATGCACAGATCGTCCGTGAATGTCAGGACCTTGTGGTCTTCTGCCTCTTCTTGGATTGTTCTTACCACGGGGTCTATCGCCAGTATGAACAATAGCCCACTGAGTGGGCAACCCTGTCTGATTCCCGACTTGATCTGTATGTCACTGGTTAAGCCGCCCAAGGTGACTACTTTCGAAGTTGCCCCAGAGTATATGTCTTATACTATCTGTCGCAATCCAATGCCTGCACCACTGTTCGCAATGGCCGCAAGCAAGGCCTCATGTGAGACTTCGCCGAACGCGTTGGATACATCCAGCCAGGCAACACAGCAGTCGCCTTTGTGCGTGCGGGCGGTTTCTATACGGCGTTGGAGCGTATATACATGCTCAAAGGTGCAGTCAGCCGGTAGGAAGCCCTTCTGGCACGGGCTTATCACCTCTTCCGAGATGAGCCACTTTGTTACTCTGTTGGCAAGACAGCCTGTGTACAGTTTATACAAGGTACGGCACAGCGATATTGGTCTCCAGTTAGATAGGTTTTCCGGGTCGCCCTTTTTGTAAATCAGTATGGTGGTTGCGGCCTTCCACGAGTTTGGAATCCTCTTATGCTTTAGACATGTGTTTAAGATTGTGGTCAGTAAGGAGCACGATGGATCCAATCTTCTCCAATGCGCGTAAGTTAGGCCGTCATCTCTCGGTGCCGTGTTTTCATATTTGGCTAGGTGTTTACCAACCTTTGGTCTCAAACGGCGGTAGTTACACTGGCTCTCGCGTGTGGAGTGGGTAGATGGATGGGTCGCAGGACGATGTTTCCCAGGACTTTTTGAAGTGCTCCTCAGTTCGGTCTATCGGGACCTCGCATTTTCTGTTTGCTCCAGCTAGTATCAACCGGACCGCCTTTCATCTAATCGAAAATATTTAATACTAGGTAGTTAGGTTAGCCGCGCCGAAATGCCCAGCGTCGATTTGTCTTCGCGCCGAAATAGCCGTGCCGAAATGTCCGATTCCCTGCTGACGCAGTTCAATGATGTTCTGTATATTTTCAATAAATATGATAGTACATAACTCTAGAGTTTGTTGAGTCTATGATTACAGTTATTTAACAAATTTTTAAACAATTTGTGTATGTACCAATTTATCTTCAACACTATCTATTCAACGTGAACGTGCAAGATTTGTTCTTGGATGTGACAAAAAGTTCCTACCTAATAAACAATCATAACTAATAGTGCTATCAGGTACAATATTCAATTTTACATTTATTGGGTCACTAGTATCAGGAGGATAAATGTCTGCAAAAACCTGGCTCAATATGACGAGATCAGATCCGTTAATTCCTACTATGCCAGAGTTAGCCAAAGGCATGTGAGGAACAGATTCCAAGGGACACAATTTCCCCTTGAGTAAACTCACTGGACTACCAGTATCTATCATAGCTAAAATATTTGAAACATACTTATCAGCAATTCTTATATCAATATTAATAAAATAAGCAGGTGTTACCATATCCTTGGGGTGCAGCACCATTGCAGCACTACTGGAATTATTTTGAGTCTTGACTGTTTGGGGTTTTGATTTACTTTGTGGACAGGTGGTAATCTGGTGCTCAATAGATCCACATGTGAAAAAAGAACCTGGTCGTCGTTTCGGTTTGGTGCATCCTGTTGAGATGTGGTCAAACGAACCGCAGTTGAAACATCGTGTTTTCTTTATTTGAGATGACTGCTTGGAATATGCATCGGAAGTGGATGGTTTAGTCGCTGCTTCAGGTTGACCATTAATATTTTTAGTCGTTGCTTCTGGATGTAATGGTCGACTAGAATTCTTGAACCTTGTGTTTCGAGAATCATTGACTTTCATGAACGTAACAATATCATTCAATAGTTCATTTTCGTGAGTATGACTTCGGCTCAATAAATACAAACATAATTCGCGAGAATATATCCCTTCAACAATCTGTTGCTTAGACTCGGAAAAGTTGAGTTCAAGTTCACGACACATACGAGCCTTGTCGTGAAAATATTCTATGATTGTTTCACCTTTTCGTTGGTGGCGAGCAATTAACAATTTTTAACGCTCAACTCTTGAAGTTTGTGTACCAATAAAAGTTTCTCTGAACTGTCTTTCGAATGCTCCCAGTCAGAAAAAGTTCTTCCAAGGTACCAGTTGTGAGCAGCACCTTTAAACTTAGTACGTATAATCTCCAATTTAAATGAATCTGGCCAATTATGAAGATCAGCCGTCGAATTAATACTCTTCATCCAATTTGACGCTTCAGTGGGTGATTCAGTTCTGATGAATTTCGACAATGTTTCATGGAAATCTGGCATTACGTAATAACCGTTCGATACATTACTTTGAACAGATGGACTTGGCGTTGTAGGACGGCGCAATAACAATTGTTCCATAAGCAATCGATTTTGTTCAATCAACGCCATCACAACAGAATTCGTATCTGAGATCATGTTCGACTGTTGGGGCAAGCTGTTGTTAACAT
>WHPZ01584191.1:0-11475 GCA_016617965.1 Macrosiphum rosae | reverse complement strand
CTGGGCCTAATAATTTTCTTTTCCAATAAACTATCAAGAATATCCTGTAGTTTATTTTTTTCGAAATAAGATAAACGTCTAGGATTAAAATAAAAAACACTTGTATCCTTAAGGTCTATTTTAATTTCAGAGGAAGGTAAATCAGTAATATTTAATTCATGATTAATATCGTTGGAGCTCACATACTTTGTAGACACAATATCTTTGATTCTAGTTTGAACATCATATGGTAGTGTTACCTCAATATCTAATTCAAGTTATTTGGGTTCATCATTAATCTCTAAATTATATATCTCGTTAAATGGTACAATATCATTACGCTTAATATCAATCTTAAAATCTCCATTATCAATACTAAATAAAATTCTCGGATGTGACAAAAAATGTCAACCTAATAAACAATCATAACTAATAGTGCTATACTGCTATCAGGTACAATATTCAATTTTACATTTATTGGGTCACTAGTATCAGGAGGATAAATGTCTGCAAAAACCTGACTCAATATGAGGAGTTCAGATCCGTTAATTCCTACTATGCCAGAGTTAGCCAGAGGCATGTGAGGAACAAATTCCAAGGGACACAATTTCTCTTTGAGTAAACTCACTGAACTACCAGTATCTATCATAGCTAAAATAATTGAAACATACTTATCAGCAATTCTTATATCAACATTAATAAAATAAGCCGGTGTTACCATATCCTTGGGGTACAGCACCATTGTAGCACTACTGGAATTATTTTGAGTCTTGACTGTTAGGAGTTTTGATTTACTTTGTGGACAGATGGTAATCTGGTGCTCAATAGATCCACATGTAAAACAAGAACCTGGTTGTCGATTCGGTTTGGTACATCCTGTTGAGATGTGGTCAAACGAACCGCAGTTAAAACATCGTGTTTTCTTTATTTGAGATGACTGCTTGGAATATGCATCGGAAGTGTATGGTTTAGTTGCTGCTTCAGGTTGATCATTAATATTTTTAGTCGTAGCTTCTGGATGTGATGGACGACTAGAATTCTTGAACCTTGTGTTTTGAGAATCATTGACTTTCATGAATGTAACAATATCATTCAATAGTTCATTTTCGTGAGTATGACTTCGGCTCAATAAATACAAACATAATTCGCGAGAATATATCCCTTCGACAATCTGTTGCTTAGACTCGGAAAAGTTGAGTTCAAGATCACGACACATACGAGCCTTGTCGTGAAAATATTCTATGATTGTTTCACCTTTTTGTTGGTGGCGAGCAATTAACAATTTTGTACGCTCAACTGTTGAAGTTTGTGTACCAATAAAAGTTTCTCTGAACTGTCTTTCGAAATGCTCCCAGTCAGAAAATGTTCTTCCAAGGTACCAGTTGTGAGCAGCACCTTTAAACTTAGTTCGTATAATCTCCAATTTAAATGAATCTGGCCAATCATGAAGATTAGCCGTCGAATTAATACTCTTCATCCAATTTGACGCTTCAGTGGGTGACTCAGTTCCGATGAAGTTCGACAATGTTTCATGGAAATCTGGCATTACGTAATAACCGTTCGATACATTACTTTGAACAGATGGACTTGGCGTTGTAGAACGGCGCAATAACAATTGTTCCATAAGCAATCGATTTTGTTCAATCAACGCCATCACAACAGAATTCGTATCTGAGATCATGTTCGATTGTTGGGGCAAGCTGTTGTTAACATTAGTTGCATTGTTTGTGGAATTTGAAAATGGACTATGAGTATCAATGGGAGTAGTAGGTGTAACAACACTTGACGGTATAGAAAAAAATTCGCACTTTTGGTTGCATTGTTGGTATTTATATTGTTGGCGTCATTACTTCCAACGTAATCATGGTCAACAAGATTTTCTAGGTTATGGTCATCATTACCTTGTGAAACCACGTGCTTGGACCTCTTGACTAGCAATAAATTGACTTGACAATAATGTCAACTTACCAATTACATTTGTGAGAATCCAGAACAATAAGATGTCTCACCAGACAATTGTCTTCAAATACGAAATATGGAACACGTGTTGAGAATCCGTAACAATATGCGGATACCTCGCTCGAATCCCACTTCTGAAATTTGTGGTGATGTCTCAATAGACCACCACTACCAATGTTGTCAGGATCAATTATACAAATAATTGCAATAAATTCATTAAACATCGAACAATTTAATTAACAAAATTACAAAAGAAAACAAAATAAAATCAGACTAGGCTACTAGCATTAGAGAGTAGTGACTATATAGTGAGTGCGTACTACGTAGTGTACAGTTTATTTAGTGGTGTGTATGCGTGCACAGTCGACCAACAGCAATATGTCGATTGTGGCGCCACCAATCACACAAACTTTGTATTACTACAAAATAACAATTTTTAACAAGTCTATGCAATATAATATAGAGGTGTTATTATTATACGCTGCAATATACGCAATGATGTACAAATACTGAAATATAGGTATTATAGGTTAAAGATCGCTATTAGATGTGTTTCAAATATAACTGGAAAATTCAAAATAAACTGCTAATAATTATGGTGTCTAATACAGTCAATGAAGATAGGTAGTTAATATTCGTGACATGGAGACTTCCACTTCCACTGCCGTAGAAGTTGACTAGAAGAAATAAAACATTATACAAATATGTAATCGAATCTTCGTTAAATCAGTTAAATAGCACTGAGTGCGACTGCAGTATCGTCAAAAGAAGTGGGCTATTAGGCCATTTTCTCATAAAGTCATTACGCCATATTGTATATAAAATATAAACCAAGTAAATAATATCCATCTTCTGTACTAATCGTATAACCTATGAATATATTTTGTAATAGTTGGTTTAAGAAGAAAAAAACACATTATTGTAAAACCAATACATTTATTGCATTCATCAGTTCATGTGTCTACTGTCATTTGTTTTAGATTTACCCCAAAAACCAAAATCGATATGCGTATATTACCGGTATTTATTTCATTTAAACTTACTTGGAAGATCACCTAATAAAAAAAAATATTTGTTAGTGGCCCTTAATTTAACTTCATATATTTATTAGTAGTATTTTTTTTATTTTATTTCGTGTACAATCAATATGTATTTTTATAATAAGTTGCGTTAAATTTAATCAAGTAACTTCAAGAATTCAATTAAACACTGACGGAATGAATCAGAGGTACAAAATGTACAATCAACATTATTCAATTTGGCCTGAATATATTTATCTGCATTTCATGACTTTAAAATGATAATGAATTATTGTGCTGAGTGTTATTACATATTATTCATACTGAGCTAGCATTCCGACATCCAACAAATTTATTCAGATCAATCAACTACAGTCTGCACCATAAACATTCAAAAATAATAATACTGAACTAATATGTTACTTATGGTACTAAAAAAATTATTCTACTGATTTAATTATAAAAATAAAATGTATTAATAATTCTTTAGCGTCATAGGTAGGTATGTAATAAGTAGAGCTCGGAAGTTGATGCATTTTGCATTTTTTTTTGGAACTTATTAGACGATGCTCTTCTTGCCACAAATCTGTTTCATAAGCCACATGCATAAGTCACATAATCTAAATAACTAATTTTCATTTTGCATTTTTTGTTGTTTATTACTTTTAAGTCATTTTTTGAGATTTATAGGTCATTTTCCAACATTTTTAGTTATTTTTACTGATTTCACACTAGTTCATTTCTTATCGTTTCTTGTCGACCCATTATACCGATAACTTAAGCCACAGACTTAGATTAGTACATATCCAATTTTATGAAAAAAAAAAAAATTTTATTTTTGATTTTTAAATAATTTGTAAGCATTGATAAATTTATAAAACAAATATTTTTAATTTTTTAATTTTCTTATTTTAAGGACATTTTTGTCATTTTTATGTCATATTTTGAATTTTATAGTAAAATAGAGTAAAATATTTAAAAAAAAATGTATTTTTGTTAATATAAAACTAATTTTTGTAATTTTTTAGGTAATATTTTTAGGACATTTTTTGCCATTTTTATGGTCATTTTTTATTGTTTTTAAGGTCATTAACTTCTGAGCCCTAGACTAATAAGTAATTTATAAAGTACCTACGTACATTTAATATTCAACCTTACATTATGTTTCTTAAATAGCTTTAATATTATTTATCTCAATAGAAATACATTTTTTCTGAAAAAATTTAAATTTAAATTTCAAAAGAATTTTATCTAAATATTTAGGTTACTAATATTATAAGTGTTGGATTGTATATTTTAGAAACCACTATTCATATTTTATAAAAGTACCTATACAGTGTGTTTCCTTTTACAGATAACACGACATCATTCGATCCAGTGACCTAGGACTGTTATGGGGTTTTCGGGAGGAGTTAAGGAATACATAAATACACATTTTTTGATGATTTTCAAATTGTTATATCTTTTAGTGTGCGCATGAGCAAAACAAATTGCTATTTTTTAAATGGCAACAGGTGTTTTAAATATCAATTTCGGATTAAGTCATTTTTACCTCTTAACCATGGCTCTAAAACCAATATTGACTGAATAACAACGAGCAAATGTTTTAACTTAAAATTATTGAATTTTTCAACAATTATCCTACAATTGTATTAATTTAAGTAATTTTTTTTCACTCATACGTAACATGTTTCTATTGTCTCCATCTTACACACGTCCGACATACCAAATTTCCCTTCACCAGTTTCAATAGTGTACTCAGTGCTGTTAGTTTTGACATTAGAGAAAGTCGACCTATTATCAAACTTTTAGGTAAGAACATTATCTGTGTCCTCTTGTTGTTTTTTTACGATATTTTAATTGTTAAGTGAGTTATGAGAATTTAAAAATATGGGCAGATAACAATCCATACTGTATTACTGACAGAAATAATCAAACAGTTTGGGGAAGTAACGTTTAAGAGAAATTATCAATAAATATTTTATTTCAAAATGTTGCTACAAAAAATATTTTTGATATCCTCACGAATTATTGGACATAAATAATCGATTTTGTTACCATTTTAAAATATTTTAATATATTATTATTATAATACATTTTAATATATTATCCATATAATATTAGGTATAAGCTACGTTGATATAAATATAGGTACATGTATTGTTATTAATTATTTATATTTGATCAACTTACTCATATCAACTAAGTCTGAAAATAAAATGTACCTATAGCTTGAATAGTTGAATACTATATATAATTCATTAAAAAGACTAGTCAGATACCTAGGTAAAATTATAATGCAATTTATTAAAAATCATATTTCGATTTTTTCATCCCCTGGGTACTACCTACTTATATTATTCCTGTGAATAAGCATATTCCGTAGTTATATGTTAAATAATCGAAAATATATTTTTAAATATTTTCTACTGACATTTTAATAATTATTTTTTACTCATTGCCATCGTGTTTGTATATTTATTTCATCTTCGATCTTCCAGAAGACAATCAGAAAATGAACAATTAGTTGAAATGGGGTTGATCTTAAGGTAAATCAATTAGACCATTTGTGAAGGGGGGGGGAATCAGTAGAGTCTACAAAATTGCATTCCTTGCGGTTTATATTTTAAATCTTATTTTAATCCTATTTGATGAATTAATTAAAAAGAAAATGGGTAGTAAAAAGCTATATTACCTATTAAATATAAAAAAAATCTGAATATTTTAGTTATTTTGCTTCAGTGTTTATTTATTTATGTATGGTATGAATATCATTAATACTTGGAAGGATAGGTTTTCACTTTTCAGGGTCTCAATAAATTAAATGAATACACGAGTAATCAATAATATATTTTAAATTGTGTATACTATAATAGTATAATTTATATAGATACTCAATGCTTATTCGACATTCTGTATATGCAGCTATAAAAAGGATTATATAGAGGTAGGTGGGCAGTTTTTTTGGAATAATTTAGTTATTCATATAATAATGGTAAATATATTAAATAGATCAAAGGCACAGACATTGTGCTTAAATATTTTATTATATAGGTAGTTTGAATAATTGCTTTACTCACTTATTACATCTAAAGAATGGAAGAAAAAGTATTACACAGTGTAGTTTCAAGTATCTATATATTAATATTATTTATCTAAATTTCCATATTTTATCAACTCACAGTTTATATCTAGAACAATAGAAAAAGTAAAGTATATCGATTATATTATACGATCAGCTGATCCTGTGCACTTCGTTGCCCGTTAAAATTGCCAACTCTAAACTCATATAATCTGGTATATTAACTAATAATTTATTGGCTAATTAATATTCTTACCTTTTTTTACTATAATAAAATGCACAGTAGTTAAAATTAACTTTATCGTAGTTAGATATTAGAGGAAAACTCTTTTTAAAGGGGGTAAATCATTTTCGTGTTCTCATTTGTAGGTAAAATTATTTTACTGGTATTTTTGATTTAAAAATACCTATATTAATATAATATATAAAATTGTATCGTAAAGGGTACTTATTGTATCATTGAGTATTTATTGTTAAGAGGGGAAGAGTAGCGATAGTAAATAATGGAACTTCAAACATTATTCCTCCACCTTCAAGTTATTTTAACATAATCTCTTACCTACTAATATCCGGTACTTATTTACAAAGTTATTATTATGAATAGTTAATCAATTGATATTTATTGATAGCATCGAGGACCCTACGGTTACTGATATATATATTAGTATTTATAAATATTTTTTTTTTTTATTAGATGACCCGCGGCAACATAGGCCATTGGGTGAGAGTGTAACGGTGAGTTGTTGTATTGGATAGGTTTGGTACACGTGTGTGTGTTGTGGCAGAATTTCTAGTGGGGCACCAGTAGGTTTCTGCCATGCCCCGGGTGGGGGATGGCGGCACTTGTTCTCAGGACACCGTGACTTGCCCGAAGAAAAATGCCGCCCAGTGGCCGAGAATCGAACCGGCGACGGCTGCGCTGCAACCACGCCTTAGACCGCTCGGCCACCTCGTCCCAAAATAAATATTTTTATGTAGGTGCCTATAGTAATGTTTTTATGGTTTTGCATGTGTATAATGGTAACCCACATTATATTACAGATAAATATATATATTAAGGCTCATACTATATTTCATGACATTAATTATGATATTAGATATTCATAAATCATAATAGTTATTTTTTTATAGATATATTTACTATAGATACATACGTTTATCAAAATGATCTTCACAAAATTCTTCTGTGTTTATAGCACTATCTAAAACAAAGAAAATCAAGAAGATTAATCATTTGTTCTTATTAATTTATTTACAATATTATTACATCGTGTATAAAATGTATAATAGTTATAACTCAAATGTTATTTTAAAAATATTAATGATATATAGGTACTTGGTGTAATGTTTTCCTTGAGTTTCTCAAAGTACATTTTTGCTAAACCTTTATAAATAAATAAACATTTTTATTTTATTTATCATAATATCTTGTTAAGAAGCCCTAATTACTTTTATTTTTATGCTAATATTGCATTTCATTGTAAAATGTAAAACGTAGAGTGTGCTGGACGACGTTGCGACCATGTGATTCGCTGAATAAGGGTTTTTGTATGTGATACGAGGCACCGTCGCCATAGCACACAAGGGAGTCAGTCAGTTGTAGTATTACCAGTATCAGATCAATAATTTGTAGCTATACTTATAATTTTTAACCATCAATTTTATAATAAATATATTTATTATTTTAGTATTCTATTGGTGAGTACTTTTTATTTGTGTTGTATGTATAATCCATAATAATCTACTATTTTACACTATGTATTTTAATTGTTTTTGATCATATTTTAATTTATTACACAATTGCCTTATGATATTTTAAACTTTGTTATATAATATTTATGTAATTTGAAGAATACAATTATAATGAGAAACGACACAAACTCTAAAACCCAGCAAAACCAGAACGTCATACAAAAAAATGATTTAACAAGTAACCTACCAACAACGTTCAACACATACGGAAACATATGCAGTTGGTGTGGTTCTCATGAAGCAAACAGCAGCGCAATACTCCAACTACAAAGAGCCAGTTTGACATAAGTACCGGCGCGTTGTGCTCAGAAACTTCACAGTAATCCGCCTTCCATTATCCGGCTACTGACGTCTTCCGCACTCTACTACAGAATATCATCTCTTCTTTTCTACTATATAAAAGTTCACCGAGCTGTACGGATCAAAAACTCAATGATATCAAGCATTTCGTTGGTTCCCCAAGAGTTAAACACAAAGAAATACCGTAAACAACCTTCGTGACCTGTCTATTATCTTCTATAATAATACCTTTACCGAAGACCGAACACACAAAATTGTAATAAAAGGCATACTGACAAACATCCCAAACATCGTTCGGAAACACACTAACTCTTACCGCGTATCACTATCCAGAAACCCATCAACGACACAAAAGTATATTTGGATGTGAGCTACATGTCGGTCAATTTAGAGGCCTACAAAAATTAGGACCTGTACAATGCTTCTCATGTAAACGTTTTGACCACGGATCGTTAATCGGTGGCCTACTACGGCGAGGCTCATACTTCCAGTAACAAAGTTAAAACAACAAAACTAAAATCCAATACGTAAGCACCGTTAAAAACAACTAAAACTAGTCAAAATGGTGATAAAAATAAAATTTACTTTTCTAACGTTTTAAACCTCCTATCATACCTCTAACTGCATTGGCTTAAAATATATTTATTTATTACTTATTTTATTTATTTTTCTGATAACGAGATCTTTTTAGGCTCTTCTGCCGTTATTATTCATCGCTGCATTGTTCATCGCCAAGTAAACTTAAATACTTCGTTGAACTCAACATTAGTAGACATATCTATGGAATGGGACCTAGTCAACATATCTACTGTTTATAAACGGTCTCAATCACTTCTTGCTGTTATAAATTTCAACCGTTTAACAAACGGATGCAATCGGATCATCATTGCTGTCTGCTGAGAACCTAAATGCCAAGCATCCTCTGTGGTATAGTATAACGGTGTAAACCGGCAGGTCAGAATCTGTAAAATCACTTTAAAAACTCTGACTACATCTTATCTCTACACACCCAGCTCATCAACCCACTTCCCAGCTATCCCTGAACACTGACCAGACTTATTGAAGGTTGCTTTACACAAACTTTCACTACATTTCGCCGAAGTCTGCAACTTAAACGGAATTATTATCTGTCTACAATCCCATCTCACTCTTTGTCTCTGACTCACTCGAAAAATTAAATCAGAACTCCAACGTAAAAACTGACACCTTAGAAAAAAATGATTAAGCTCTTCAACAGCATCCATAGTATTCGTCATAAATCTTGTTCATTGAACACCATCACATTACCGAATTCACAGAAAAATAATTGTTGATAAGGCCTCAAAAAACCATAGGCAACAAACCCGCGATCCTGCTGTTGTGCTATCAAACATCAACAAAATGCAAAAATAAAATGTATAAGAACTATTTTCCAAACTCACCGACAGGATGAATGATTCAAGTTTCTGAACTCATTGAATATTAGCGACAAAAAGCAACTCCAGTCATTTATCCGCTCGTTGGCCCAAACTATCTTTTATACAAATCAAAATACAAAATAGAACATTTTGCGGTCACGTATGAATAGCAATTTACAAGGCTCAGCTATTCTGGAAATCTCCAAATTTGCCCAATGTATACTAACCACTCCTTCGTCTGCAGTCACGACTGCTTCACATATCCAGGAAAGGTAAAAAAGATCATATAAAAAATTCTAAATCTCTAGGTATATAGTATCAATCTAGTTTTAAACACGGAAATTCAGTTCTTATCAAAATTCTAAAAAAAAATTAAGAGGACATAACACATGCGGTTATCACGTCCTATTAATAATTTTCATAGTAGTATTTGATGCCTAATTAAGTAGACAACTTACCATCGGTAAAGTCACTAAGTGCTAGACAAATACAAAAAGAAGCGTAAGTATTAATGTACTCAATGGCGTTAATGGGTAAATAATTATGTGGGGAAAAATAATTTATTCGCCAAAATTGAAACAATAACCTATAATAATTGATTGTCTTGCTCAAGTCTTAAAATTCATTGGAAACGATTCCCTGCAGGTATATACCGGTAAATAACTCTAAGTACATACGAGTTCATTAAAAAAAAGGTGCTATAACTTGTTTGAACAAATAATGACAGACAGAAAATAACACACAATATAGTAAAATCAATTCATTCTTTAGCTCCGCTGAGAATCTAAAATTATTAGATAAAATTGGAATGGTTTAAGGAATTGTTAATGCAGCAATATTGAGCCATATAGTTTAATATTTAGGTATTCTGAAATAGATAATTCAAAAAATATTGTTATCTATTTGAAGAACTTTCATACTTTATAACTGATATGAAAAATATTTAAAATTGTTGTTATTTATTACTAGGTATATCTAGTTTTAGGTACTATAAACATTTAAAATTTTAGAGTACTTATTTTACTTTTTTGTTTACAAACTTGCATATTTTATAGTTTTGTTGGATTTAATTTTAACATATTATTAACAATATTATAATATATGAGGTTTTAACTAGGTACCTATAGTACCTACCTATTTTACAAATACCTCAAAATATGAATTCTTTCAGTAAGTATTTACAAGTATTTATTATTTGAATATTAATAAATTGTATTTTTCACTATGAAAATTATAGGTAGGTACCTATGGCATTTCTTATAAAGTTATAAATAATATTTATTATAGTATATTTTTGAAACGAAGTTTTTTAAGGCACGATGCTAGTCGGGAAAAACGTTCCTGACGAAATACTATTTTTTATAATATATTAATCAGTTATTTTAGCCAAAACATCCAATTTTCATTTTATCATATTGATCGATCTAGTAATGCGATAATACTTTTTAACAGATTTGAATTCGTTATTATGTCTACATGAGATTAGTCAGTTCACTTTTCCCAATTTCACCCCCTCCCCCTCTAAAAATTTAGCTTGAATATTTTGAAATTTTGGAAATTTCAAACTTTATTATTCTGTATTTATTCGGAATTTAAAGCAGAAATCTTAAAATATGGAATGACCGATCTCTAAAAAAAATTCTAACGAATTCAGATCAGTTTTCAGAAATATTATCGCATTATTAGATCGATTGGTACAAAAAAAAAAAAAAGCGGGAGCGGCAAGTTGTAGAGACGGTCCACAATAGATTGATTATAAATATCTTGCGTATATCGATAATATAATTATTGATAATACATCACTACTCTACGTACATTATGCATTTATAATTATTATAATTAATAAAATATATAAGTAATAAGTATATAATATATTATATTAGTATTGAATTGTTCGTAGGTAATAATATATTTTTTGTCACGCCTGCACCGAAAGTTTGGTTTTCGACACTGGTTTAAGCGTTTTAAAGCGACCTCTTTCCGTCTA
>WHPZ01584180.1:0-11050 GCA_016617965.1 Macrosiphum rosae | reverse complement strand
ACATATTAAAAAACCTAGAATAACTATTTTAGTTATTTTGTTGTGATTGAATAATATTATTCGTGGGTACTTGAAACTTCTAAAGTGTACTATTATATGTCTATGAGAGTATCACGGTTTTTGTTTATGTATAACGCGTTATAAGTACCTAATGGATATTGTGATATGATTAATTTGGAATTTATTATAGGTCAAATTTTGGTTTAGTACCATAGATATGTATATAATATGTCTTTAAAATAAAAAATAATATAAGCTCATGAGTCTCCGATCAAAATCGTTTTTCTTATACAATGATATTATATCGTTGAATTCAAATTTAATATCATCCATTATACAGTGACCCACTTGTAACCTACTGTATGACAGAGCGACACCCACTTGCCCAACTTTTTTTAGTTTAATTTTAGATAGGTATCCTTGCCCCAGGCGCTTTTTGGATAAGGACGCTCTGAAGTTTATGAAAAATAAAAAAAAAGACAAGAACATAAAATATCATATAATAAAATTCTAATTTTGAAAAATTATTTTAACACGTTGATGGACAGTACTGCCATAGCATAAAACCCTACAGCAGTAAACATTAAACATTTTATGAGTTTTTAACTATTAAACGCCTAGGGCTTGAAAATTTGATATAAGATTCCTCACTAGGTTATTTTACAAAAATCTAAAAAAAAAAGTTCAGTGTAACGTCATTTAAGTTTTTTATGTGAGATCGAACTATAGAAGTTCAAATTTTACATTTCAAACGAATAATAGTGATTAATCCTAACTGATTTTTGTTATTTATTTACTATTTTGTTAGTATTCAAAAAATATTGATCATAAAAACTTTGCAGTCTTGAGTAAAATACTTTTTTAAAGTATTAGGAATAAATACTCGAATATTCATGAAAAATAGTATTCTGAATATGTTGTTATTGTTATTGTTATTGTTATTGTTTGTTTATTACGAAAACAAAAATCCAATTTCATTTTAAATATAAGATAGTATTAAGGAGAAAAAGAGAGAGAGAGAGAGAAAAAAAAATACATCCTACAACTAATATAAAGTCTGAATAAATTATTTAGAATACTATAAAACTATTCCAAATGAATAATATTAATTATATTAGCAAAACATAACATATTTTATTAAGATAGGCACAATTAAAAACAATACATACCTACTAAATTAGGAATGTGAAAAGTATTTATTTAAACAAAATATTAAAATATTTTCAAATTAAATGTTTTTTGCATTTTAGCATTAATGTATTTTCGTAGTTTTCATCCGTCATTCTCCCTCAATTCTTAGTCAATATTTCTTGGCAGTGGTATGTTGAACTTAAAAAATACTTATCTTATTGTTTGAGTTTCAATTAAAGTAAATGTTTAGTTGGACTTTAAATCAAAAAAAAAATTGATATTTCCTGTTCCAAAGGTTGAGTTAATTTCAATTTATTTTTGGACCAATCAAAAAAAATATTTGTATTGTCACTGTCTGATGATATTCATATTCATATTCCGATACATTTTGTTCTTCAAACATTTCCAAACACGATTACTTAAAAAATGTTAAAGCTTTATCTTTTTTATCACTATTATTAAGCCAGGCAGCTTTAAAATAGGTATGGAAGAGAAAGTGCAGTTGAAATAAAAATGGATCACTGAGCTATTTATTAAAATGTTTTTCTACACTATTCTTAAAAGGACGCTACCCATACATTTGTTGTCTCCGTCTTACACACGTACAACATAGCAAATTGTCGTTCACTAGTTTCAATAGTATGCAGTTAGTTTTGATACTAGAGTGAATTGACCTATTATAAAATATTTAGATAATAACATTATCTGTGCTTAAGCGTTGGCTTTTATTCGATATTTTAATTTTCAAGCAAGATATGATCATTTTAAATTGTTGATATTTCACGTACACATATCTTACTTGAAAATGAAAATATTTAAAAATCGCCATGGCTTAAGCACAGATAATATTCTTACCTAATAGTATGATAATAGGTCAATTCACTCTAATATTAAAACTAACATCACACTATTTAAACTAGCGAATGGAAATTTGGTATGTCGTGCGTGTGTAAGACGGAGACAACAAATACATGGGTAGCTTCCTCTTAAGCAAAATAACCAAGAAAGCACAAAAAATTTTTTTTTTTTCAGATAGAATATCATAATATTTTTGTTTGATTGATATGATAGATGGCAATAAGTAACCAAAATACATATGCTTTTCCCCTTATGTAATACATCTAGACACACACACATATTTCCATTTCCATAACTAGTAAATACTCATTCAAAAATTCTATATAGGTTTTAGAAAAACGGACAAACGGTTAACTGTAAGAGCATTACATAATAAAACCTTAAAAAATATATTGTTATACTATTAAAGTATTGCAAATATGGAATGAATTGGAATACTTTCAAATGTGTTCTGAATACAGCATAAGATACTTTTAGGAAAAATATTTTAAAAGTATTCTGAATACCTAAATAGTATTCCGAATACTGTACAACCCAAAACTGGTATTTTGTTACAGTTAAAAAAATATTGGTTGTAGAAACTTGTCCCTAACTGCTAACATTCCAATATTACTTGAATTTTAATTTTCCACACTAAATATGAAGTTTTAAAAATATTTAGACGAGTGTTAAGTTATTTATAAATAATTAAAATGTTTGGATGTTGCTGTTTTAAATATTGTTAAACATTTTTGGGTTTGGTCTTAAACTTTGAAAAATTAAAACAACATTAGTTGTTCTTATGGAAATTAAAAATTATTAAAATACATAATAGGTATATGTATTTTAATTTTTTTTGGTTACAGTATGTTACAGTTGGTTACTATATAAACCTATATGGTTACAATTATAATGATGAACCGTGTATTAAATTGTCAAGCTTTTTAACCAAACGCAAAAAAAATTTAATTTTTAACCTCTCGATTCACTTTCTTACAAATACCGAAGTTTTCTATGAGAAAAAATGTTGGCAAACAGAAAAACAAATAAACAAACATCATCGCTCCACTCAGAATCTAAAATTCAAATGACTATAAAAAAAATTGTGCCCTCTATTTATAAATTTATTTCTTGATATTTATAAATTTCTATAACATAAATGTAAGAGAAACTTTGTATTATATTTTCAAGCATTTTTAACAGATTAGAAAAATTGCATCTGTATAGGAAGAAAAAAAGTCGTAAGTTTTTATATAGGTACCTGGTACCTATATGTATAGCATACAATTACACTAATATTTTTTAAAATAATATCATTGTATATAATATGTATAATGATAATAAAAGTGATTGTGAAATGTTTAAGTTTTGTGATCAATAGTTTTTATTTTTTGAATATCAATAAAACAACTAAATTATTAATATGTAAAAACTAAAAATTATTATTTTTATATGAAATTTTATCAAAATACTAAAAACAATTTGAAAATATAATATAATTTCTTTTTATAGAGTTTTTAATTACCTATACATTTTGTTATTTGTTGTTAATTGAAATGTGTTTCGTGCAATATTGTAGCATTATGCTAATAATAATTAATAATTTATACGTAACAGTAAAACGTAATATCGCCTCGATTAAATACCTAGTTAATTTATTTTGAGGGGGCTGCAACGTAGCATATTTTAAGGAGTACTATTTAGGCAATTTATGTGACATATAAATTAATACTGTATCTATGTGTGAGTAGTAAATGAACATCGGTGTGCGTAATCCGTTATTGTTTCCGAGAATCGCTGCACGTCGAGTCGGGCCAAGGTTTTATAGATAATATATTATATTATATTTATTAATATAAAATAATAAGTTATATTAGTTTATATTATCTAGAAAACCTTGGACTCGGGCAACCACGCCGGAAGCAACTCTCACACGCGCACGTACATGTCAATAAATCCCGAAAAATGAAATATAGTCTTGTTTGCATGACTATAAAACTACTAAAAGCGGTGGTATTTTAATCATACTTCCCGAAGTTCGATTGTAATTTCGAAAAAATGGTTGAATTTATAAACTTCTAGACTATGCTTCTTAGGAATCACTTTTTTTATTTAAGATCAGAAAATAAATACAAATGTAATGCAATTATTTCGTGGGATTTCTAAAAAAAAAAAAAATGGTTATTTTAAGGTAATTTTAAATTGAAAATCGATTTCCTAAGAAGCCTAGATATTTTATCAATGAATTTAAACATGTATAAAAAATTTAAATCGGACATTCCGAAGTATGTGTAATTTACCACCACTTATTGGTCTAAAACGGTATGAAAAATACTTACGCTGCAGCCTCCTTAAGGGGTTACAATCCGGATCTATTTTATCATGAGCATTCGACTTTATTATATAAATACAATAAAATTTTAATTATATTTAAAAATATTGAATATGTGTGTACGTATATAGTATATTATACAGGATGATTTACCAAGCATGCTAGTTATTGATCTAATATAGAAATATTGATACCTAGCCAGAAACTACACATAATGTTATGCATTTTTTGGATGCAATAATGGTGTGCATTTCCATCCTCAAAATGATCTTTATATTTTATAGATTAGTTATCGAAGTATTAATTTACTCTTTTTATACACGAATAATAAATTACATTTAAAATTGGTTTTAGTATTTTACCAAATTCTACAAATTATTATGTTGGTACCTAAACATAGTTCGTTAACAGTTCATAGCATTATTAATTTTTATAATTAAGGCTTTAAATTCTAATACAAGCTTCCTCGTAAGCATTTCATACTAAAACCATAAAATACATTACAAATACTTATATAAAATATTTTTTTTACGAATTAGTATTTTGGCATCTTTATTGCTAAAAAAATATGTTACTCGGTTATCAGAGCAATGCTTCTGTTTTCATTCGCAGTTATTCAGTGAAATGTCTACTTTTAAACAGTGTATTTGGATTTTGTTATAGTTTTTTTTTTTCCAGGAAATCGTCTATGAGGACGACGACTCCGCGGAGATTGGGTATTTTTATAGCTAAATAATTATCAATTATAGCTATAGTTTTCAACGGGCTTTATATAATGTACAGTTATTGAGTTACTAATGTTATTATATATTACTTATATATTATTATTATATATAATATACCTAATTAGTTTTCATAATTATGTTTCTTATTTTTAAACGAAAGTAATACAATAAGGAATTTTCATCATAATTTTTCGTAATAATTCGTATATACAGATTATTCATTACTGATTATAAGATCTGAGCTATAAAATATGTACATTATATATAATGTTATTGCACATTCATCATTCAAATACTAAACAATAATAACAAGTATGTAGAGAAAAACAACCGTATTGAGCTGGGGGACACCTAAACGACCTGCAATTTTGTTGTAATTCATAAGTATTATTCATGGGGACTTGAAACACTTACGTATAGCAGTACAGGCACTTACTTATTATTTTACATACACAATGCCATTTTTCAATCATAGATTATTTTATGGTATTGCCTACTTACACCTATTACCTATTCATACATCATACTGCTCTACACGACGAGT
The DNA here is from genome assembly GCA_016617965.1 of Macrosiphum rosae. NCBI lineage: Eukaryota > Metazoa > Arthropoda > Insecta > Hemiptera > Aphididae > Macrosiphum > Macrosiphum rosae. Next base: position 5,481 of record WHPZ01584180.1, on the reverse strand, counting down.
AGCCATCAATTGACTCACAAATTAATAACAATACTATAATATTATATAAATATGCGTCATGTACCTACCTACCGTTATAATAATTAAATATTAATAATAAATAATATATGTTTTCGTAAAAAATTAATTTAACCATTTCAACATACCTTAAGTACTATAATAGCAATACAAATATTATATCATAAGATATAACTAGGTACTTATAGTAATATTTCTATATTTAATATAAAAGAAAAGGGCTGTTTTATGTACCAATTTTCTGACACTATTGAACTTTTCTCCAATTTTTTTGTCCAAGTTGGGGGGGGGGGTTGTACTGTATTTAAAGGTCCCGGTCTTTTAACAAGTCAATTAAATGGCCCCCACACGAACATGTCCAGTGGGGCCCATTATCTTCTTGAAGAATAAATAAAAATAAATAAATAATTTAACCATTTTTTTTCACAGTTGTTTGAAATAATTTAAATTGTGTCGTTGGCTAATTGGTATATTTTGGATTTTTTTTCTGTTATTTTATATTATTTAATATATAAGGATATAGAAAATTCACTGATCACAACAAATTCTATTTGTAGAAAAGTAATTTTCCAAAGTGCTATGCAAGGTCAGGTTGCTTGGTAACCACGATATGATTTTAAGAAAATATAATAATATAATATAATTTAGTTTTAACTTTTACATTACTATAACGATTAATCAAAATGTATCGTCTTTATGACTTTATCCACATTATCGAGAAACGCCGATATTCTTAGCACTACAATTTAGCTGTATTCATTTTTTCCAGGGCGAAGTCAGGCGATACAGATAGTATAATAATATAGGCTGACTTACCGAATTTGTTCATAATCGATTTTCGTATACAATGATTTGTCATTGAATTCAAATTTAATAAAATTAACCAATTTCAGTGACCCACTCGATATCTAAACTGTACAGCAGAGTGGTTACCTACTTTCCCCCTTTTCAAATCTAAGAGTAGTTAGGTACCTCCTACCTATTTTAAGAGCGGCTCTGCAGATTAAGGCTGAAGATTCTGAAACGACGCCCTTACTGGTGATTTATAATATTATACAGTATGATCCATTTAATGTAAGACACTTATTATACGAAAAGTAGATGGTTAAACGATAAAATGTCTTACGTTAAATGGATCACCCCACGCAAACTCTTAAACACGTATTGGACATATTATTATTATTTATAATATAAAATTCAGATCCGTTTGATATAGTATGTATAGTGTATACATAGTTCCTAAAAAATGTAAATTACTCGGTATTAAATAGGTTTAGTCCTTGGTCAAATGATTTTGCCATGGGGAAGGTGGGTATTATGTAGCTGATTTTTTAACATAAGTCACTAATTACCTTTAATCTTTGATTATCCCTAAAATCAATTTTTACATTATGGTATAAATACAAACTTTATTTTATAAACGTATTAAGTAATAAGAATTTTTTTATGAAATTATTGAATCTATTTTTATTTTTTTTCGCTAGTTCGTCCAATACTTCGTTTGCGGTTATATTTATAATCCCGTGATGAACAGCCATGGTGGCCAAGCCATTGAGGAAAGTCTAGAATAATATAGTTACACAATATTTACACATACGTAGGTATTTAATTGACGTTTCAAACATACTTTTAATTTAACTATAAAAGAATGAACAAACCCTAAAAAGTTATAGTTTCAAATATAAGAATAGTGTGTTTATTATTTTAATGTTTGAACTGTTAGCCTCTGCAAACACTATAATCAATTTTCCATTATAACGACCTTATTAGAGACTGACAAAAATTAAGGTATTTATAGTAAAAACCTAGTTCAATTTAAAAATGTACCTAAATAATTTTGTTTTGGTAAAAAAGTTTACTTTTCATACTTATTCCAATTACAAAAATATTTTCTTCCAGCCTAACGCACTGCATATTATAATAAGTGGCATATTTACCTCTACCGTAGTATTTCTTAAATATACAAACTATTGTATAAGATAGTGTTTAAGAATAAAGTCATAGACATAGACATATTTTGTGGAAATTTAATAAAGTTGATAATTTATGTTTATAGAAAAAATGAATTAGAAAATGACTTAAGGCATTATACAAATTATACATAATACAAATTGTTATAAATATTGAAAAAAAGGTCTTATAAGGGGGGGGGGGTAAATGTTCGTGGCAAACGATTGGAGTTATGCCACAGCAATTTGAAAGCAGGGGGAGGACGGGTGGTATGACGACTGTTGTGAGGTGTAAATAATGAAGAAGAAGTAAAATACCGGTGGATGGATTTTATGTCGGTTTTGTTTTAGCGATGGAGGAGACAATATTTATTTACGTCTATATTATTATTATTATCCAACGTGTGGGGGTACGTCTTGCTCTATATATTATTATTATATACGCGGTTTAGGTACTTAGGAACCTGGGGACTGGTATCCATATAATATAAGCTACAACTACTGCGACGTATTATAAAACATACCTAATGATATGACGAACGCTCGGCGCGATAAACGATAATTGCGTTATTATTACTATTACTATTATAATAATATGATATAATATCTATATTATTACTATCGACATTGCTTGGAAAATGTTACTGTGTACGCGCGTTATTGCCGGTTAGGTTATCGGTCCACACATCATTTCACCACACGACGTTCACAGTGTGTACCTATGCCTATATACGTTCGGCCTGGACAATCCGACAATGATTATTATTATATTGTCACAGTCGCCCGCCGAGATTCTCGAGAGACGTGTGCGCGAGCATTTCAATAATAATATTATACCTAGGTTTTTTTCATTGCCCTTTGTTTTAATATTGTACATTATTTTCTATTACGGTTGTATGCGTAGATATTACTATTAATATTATCATTATTGAATTACCATATTAATATTTGATACCATCATGAGCGACCTTGAACCAGAGTCGTGTCGGCGAGTGGTTTTTGACCGAGTGCTGGGCAAAGGGACGTTCAGCACGGTGTACAGAGCGCTGGTGGAGCCGGACAACAAGCACATAGCTCTGAAAATCGTTCACCTGCGGAACATTGTCAACGACCTCAAAACCGTACAGGATTGCATAAACGAAATCAGCAACCTGAAGGTCGGTACAACAATAATTTTATGTTCGCCAATTTAATTTATGAATATGCAATGCACTTACTCAATGCATATTATAGCCTATAGCCTATAGGTACCTACTGCACACCGTGTCACGTAATTTTGCAGTCTGTACGCTGTGTATAGGTCCAATTATATTACCTAGGTATTAGGTAGATATTTAATATTGCTGTGTGCTCATATTATGATGGCAGCAACCTCCCAAGAATGCAAGAAAATTGTTTTTGTATTCTATCACATGTTGAAATTGGTTTTCTAGAAAAGCATGCTGATGTTCCCTTTTTTAGACACATTTTTCTATCTTTAACTCTATGCCCTAGCTCGCCTCCACTCACCAAAAAAATATATACATTGTACAGTGTACATCTCATATATTATGTGAAATAGGTATAAATGACTGTTGCAGTATGTCAGTATGACGTATACATTATAGGGTGCAATAGACATGGCTGACAAACGTAATTAACCAACTACCTAGGTGTGTAATACCTGATAGGTAATAACTTTTGTTTATCAATAATCCATTTTTGTTAATATACGATTACTAATTATCTAACAATAACATATAATAAGTATATCTAAATTGCAAAAAATTACAATAATAAAAGTTTTTACATAGGTACCTAGTTAATACTTGCTATTTGATAACATTCATTGACTGTTGCATCTGTTAACTACACTCTGGCACACAGCATTATACATAGGTATGTAGTTCGTTTTTACGCAGTCCCTTTGACGCATAACAGTGTATTTTTTTGGAAATATCGTACTTGGTAATTTATTAGTAGGTATAGAATAGTAGAATACTTACCTATAGATTCAAACAATCAAGTATTACACTCAATATTATTTTCGTATTATTACTCATCATTATATTATTACGTGTTTTCATTCGATCGACGTCAATGTGACCATTATGCGATAACACCTCCAAATATTTAATTGTCTTCGGACATCCACCAGGTCCATTATGACGTGTGACGCGTATAATAATAATTGTGGTATAATCAAAACGATTATTATGGGAGTAGATGTGAATTCTTAAGAAAAATTTTTAATCAAAAACCAAAAATGTTCAAGTGCATTTTGTGGACTAAGCTGCTATGTGTATGGATATCATGTATGCCCAAGTGAATGCATATTTAGTTTTAGTTTTTATAAATCATTATAGTGATTAGTGATTCACAATATTTAATTAGGCATTCGTTTACCAACTGAAATTAATATAATAACTGGTGTTTAATTGCCCGATAAAAGAGTCAAAGTGTAACTGTATAATACATAATATCTATTAGTTTAAATAGGAGTATTATAGTTGTACTCGATGGCCAATGTACCTACTTTCCCATCACCTACTTAACGCACTTCACACGCATACATCAGGGGTGTAATTTTCGGTGTCACAGGGTAGCGAATCAGGACCTACATTTTTATTGACCAAAATAATTATAGCCTGCGTTAATTTACAATGCGCCGACGCGTCCTATTATATTAAGGATCATTTATCAAGGAAAGTCAATATTATTAAAACAAAAAAAATTTCTTATTTTAAAATCTATTATTTTCATACATGTAAATCGTAATTAGTATTTTTATTACACGTTATCAGTCCCGGTAAAACACAACTAAGCATAGACATTTTATGCGATGTTGCCTCATCCAAACCGAAATGTCGTAATATATTATTTTCGCGTATTATTACACCAATTATTATGATACCAAGCTTAAAGCGGCCTACCACGGCCCAGTTCCTCGGTACAGTTTATGGCCAGTGGCCAACGAGCCCACGATCCGAGAGACGTGCAAAGCCTTATCGGCGATGTTATCGATTAACAAATTAGTTCCACAATAAACCAATAAATATTATAGTTATCTGTGTACTGTCATACTGACCGTATAAACATATATAATTAAATATAAAAGCTTTCGACCAATATAAAAATGTCAAATTGTGAAAAAATTAAATCTCTTCCATGATATTTATGTCAATTACTCAAATTGGAAACTTATACCAAGGTATACGTAGCAATTTAAGGAAATAATTTTATTATTATCATCGAGAATTTTTACTTCGTAAAGGTATAGACAGTACAAGTAGGTACGTCAATAGTTACCTATATCCACCTATTCCCAACATTTATTATTGTTATTAGGGAACGGATTTGAATGCAAATTGCATTTTTTTTGATTTAATATCTATCGTATTAAAAAACATTTACCTAAAATAGGTACCTATAATAAGATCCAAATTAATCATATCACAATATCCATTAGGTACTTATAACGCGTTATACATCAACAAAAACCGTGATACTATCATAAATATATAATAGTACACTT